>JXSR01S007829.1:46611-59534 GCA_000969725.1 Ophiothrix spiculata
ATAATGATAACACTAATAGTAATAATAATAATGATTTGGTTTTAATTTTGGTAATATTTTCCTTGTTCTTGTCCCGATAGAAACTTTTCATTAAATGTTTCCTCTATTTGAGTTTCAAATGCCTTGTCCCTGAATCTCGTAATTTGTTTCCTATGCTGCCGATATGATGATGAATGGTGCTCTGAGTCATGGTGACAACCATATTTTCTGTTTTAATTTACAACATCAGCCATTTCACACCAGTTCTGTAATCTAATTGTAGAAGTATCGATGGGTTTAATTTCAGGTCAGTTATTTTCTTAATTGTTCAATTTTCCCGGCACGGCCTCGTGTTTTGACTTGTGCATTTTGCAAAGTATCCATGGTTACCGTTTCAGTGGTAAGCATTTAATGTGTTAATGTGTTTTCATCCGATGCTCTTTATGGCAACGCTTGTTTACGGTGTACCGTTGTCATCTTTTGGTCATTCTTTGATTTTGACTATAAAAGGGCATCGTCTCTGGAGTTCTACCCTAGGCTTTTTCCTACTGCACAATATGTATTCATAACAGGACACTTTGACACGTGCTATGTAGTGCTTTTCACTCTTTTAATTTAGCACATTTATTCTCCAAGCAATTATTCAGGTAACACACGCATTAGAAGTCTTTCGACCAACTTGGTTGTCAATAAGAGGCCCAAGGGTTAAATAATTGGCTTGCACACGTTTTGCTCGTTTCGTTGTTAAACTTTGTGTAAGGGCAGCACTTGTCTGATGATTTTACTTTTTGCTCAGCCCTCGGTTCCTTGTTGTTTGCACCTGTTTTGGAGCCGGTCGTTTCCTCAAAGTTTTTGCGGCCGATTTAGTCCTCGTGATATCTTTAGTTCAACCAGGGCTCTCTTTTGCTGTTATGAATTATACCCGGGGTACGTTGTGTCTTTGGTATTAATTCAGTACAGTGTGTTATTCTGAGGCTATATTTCAGCCAGTGCAGGAGTAATCTGTTTAATGTCATTTGCCTCCTTTTCAGATAGCCATATATATTTATTCATGCATCATAGATTTGTATTCACCCCTTGTGAATGTAATTTCTCTGTGGATCAATTTTTTCTGATCCATCTTTGCATGTGTTTCACTTTTTGGCTTTTTATGGAGTGCATTTCATTGTCTCCTGTTTTTTATGTTTTATCACCCACCCCTCATGTTAGGGGTGGATCAACAGTTATATGTCAGCTCTAGCAGAAATAGTCGGTTTGCACAGCTGCTCATTTTTCTCCTTTTGAACAATTTTGTAACCCCCAGCAGATGGCTGGGGTAATACAATGGTTCAAACACCATCATGTGGTCATGATTTTTTCATTATTTTGTTAGCTGGTAATTTGATCACTCCATAAACGTTGTGTTTGTTGCCAGCGTGGGGTTTATGGGCACCCCGCTGTGTTTGTTGTCTATTCATTTTGTTTCGGTCATCAATCACTGAGGTCATAAATAGTATAGTTTCAGAATTAACTTCATTAATTTTAAACTTAGTTTGCCCTTGGTCATGTGTTATATACTGAGTAACCTAATAAAGCGGTGCAGTAACAAATTTCCTTACTGCTCTATGTTTTTCATGTCGTAATTCCCTTATTTTATGTCAAACATTAGTAAATTTGGTGTCATATGAGAGAGGAATAAGTATATTTTAATAAAATGAAAACTGTATGTGTTTGGCTAATTTATGTGTTTGGCTTTTAATTGGGATTAATTAATGTGTTAATGAATCAAAGCGGTGCAGGTCTGGATGCGAAGCCGCATGATGCGGAGCCGGTGATTCACATAATTGGGCGCAATTCACACAAACGTGCATACATTTTCAAGATTTGGAAACAAGATTACCAAGGTAAAGTTGCACAAGTGACATAAAAATATATGATATTGAAGGTGTTCTGGGGTCATTTGGGTCAAAAAACCACTATGACCAAGATAGGTACAAGTGGTGGCAACATTTGTCACTATCCCCACATGCATTCATGAATTTCATAAGACATACTATCATTGTAAATAGGCATTAGGATACCCCTTTAGGGGGTTGACAATGTAGCATGACGAATTAAGTAATTTAAGGGGTCATTTGGGGTCATTATTATTTAAAAGTTTAATTATCCTGTAAAAGCGATCGGATGATTAATAAAAACCTAAAAAGAGGTTTTATCTGGAAGATACTGGATGGTAATATTATAAGCATATTCTTAGTTACAAAAATGGCATCTGAAAAATGTTCATTTTTCAAATATTTCTTATGTTACATTATACACCCTGTATATTTTCTACACACCCTGTATATTGAAACTAACATAAGATGATTCCTTACTTTTTACCCTTTATGAATATATATATACTTGCCCTATCCTAATATGAATAGTTTTAAAATTTAAGAAGCTGAAAGTGGAAACTCATGGCTTTGCCCATTTTCTGTGTGTTACCCACAAAGGTAACCCAACTTACGGCACATGACCCCTTGTTAAGTTTTATCTTAATGGATAAGGTTATAGTCATGCAGGATTTTGCATCATTCTTTTGTTTTAGCGCGTTGTCGTTTTACTTAATTTGGTTTAGAAATCCAGCATGCTTATTTACCTCATTAGTGTTCTTAGGTTTCACCTGAACTATGTATACTGCACCAATGTGTATGTTATTTTTACTTACAGCGATCATGCCACCAAAGAGGAGGAGAGTTGGACAAGGACGGACCATCAAGGGAGCTAAGCGGGTAAAAGCAGCGGTTTCGTTGCCAGTTTCTTCGGCCCCCGTTGATAATTCATCTAGCCGTCCGCTTTTGTGGTTTAGATCCGACACGTTATAAGTCTCACAGTTTTCGTATTGTTACAGCTACTATGGCGCAGCGTTAAAGGGGTGTTCTGATGCTCAGATAGGATTCAAAGGGCGTTGGAATTAGGATGCATTTAAACAATACATACGCCCTCTGGGTTGCAGATTAAGGGATTAGCGAGTACGCTGGTGATACAGGTGGTTATCCCCAGTGTTGCTAAGTTGCAGTATAAATGTCATTGGTACTAAATTACAGGAAAACGAGATACACCTCGGGGGATCTGGTGATACAGGTGGTGATCCCCAGAATGACCGAGGTGCAGTAACGAGCCAGCATCATGTCATACCTTTATTTGAATTCCCATTGGCTAGCAACAGGAGGTTCTCAAGCCCACTAAGGCTTCACCACGAGCGATCTGATGATATAATCGAGGATCTCCGTTATAGCTTAGTGGCAGTAGTAACTACGCGTCAGCTTCATATCATTTGGATTTGGTTATTTATAACTCAGTAAACATTATTAAATAGTTTGCATGTTGAGACTTAGGTGGCTTTCCCTTGAATAATTAGTACGTGGCTCTCCTTTTTGTTCTCTATAAATAACCAGCCTAATTATCTTTTTAGTTGTTTCGTTGATGAGTTTAGCTTTTCATCTATATAGGTATGATTTTGTTATTGTTTGTACATCGTTCCATAATGACAGTAGTCTAGATTCTTATCCTTCTGTGGCAATGATGGAGTCGGAGTTTTCCCCCAGAGTTATTTCCTGTCATATAATGAGGGTGACAGGGCAATTTGTATCTTTCACTCGTTCATGATCCTTGGTGGGTTTTAATACTAGGACGTTCTCTTCAAGGTTTCCTTTTGTGGGGTTTGCCCCACCCTTCAAGAAGGCTGGTGCGGTGGGATGATTAAACCCCACTCATCCACAGAAGGCACAATTTGTGAGTGCTTTTCTATTCAGGATTTTATGCTATATACTCTAGGCCAATGCAAATGTCCACTCTAGCTGGTGGCTAGTTTGGAATCAATTATCATTTGCTCTTTTATGCCGGGATCCATCGAAATGTGAGTGATTTTCTATTCAGGACTTTATGCTATATACTTTAGGACAATGCAAATGTCCACTCTAGCTGGTGGCTAGTTTGGAGTAAATTATCATCTCTAAAATGTATGCCGGTGTCCATCGTTACACTATCTCAATGAGCCTCTTTGTGAGTAATAAATCTGCCTTCGGCAGCTTATGGCAAAAGAATCTTTTACTTGAATTTCAGTGTAGTTTTTATGGGATTTTTCAGGCATTCACAAATTATAATAAAACAAATGGTAAATTCTTGTTTTTATTTAACGAGGGTGTTTCTTCTGAATTTGTCTGTTTAGGCTAAGACATGTATAATTAAACGCTTTAGTTTATTCGTGGAAAATAAAATCCGGCTATACGTATATTCCTGTCGAGAATCAAAAGTTGCTTCAACTTGATATAAAAAAAGTTTCAGGTTATTAACCTTCTTGGCCGGTGTAGCCGAAACGCTAGCTTGGTTACACTTACACACCACAGAATTCTCCAGGTATTTTACATTTCAAACTTTTTACAATCTTGGTAATTTAGTTCAGAAATACTTTTCACGTAATATCAAGTAGTTGTGGATGCAACTGAAGCAGAATGTTACCCAAGTTTAGCGATGCAATGCCATAATACAATAATAAAGGATTCTTTCAATACCTACTGTAAATATATGTAGCAGAAGAGATCATTCTGGAACAGAATATTTCATATCTAAATCTCATTTTACAAATTTATAGAACGTATTAGCTATTGATTTTTATCACTCAGATAGATAAAAATACAACAATTTTATTGGTAAATAACTGAAAGGATATTTCCGTATCGTATCATAACTTCAGAGTTCTATATGATACGAAATCATCTATGTGATACGAAAACTCGTATCATACAGCTCTTTCACCAGTCCAAATCGTATCGCTTTTGGAACATGATAGCTGTATTACAAAGCGCGCGCAGCTGCTGTGCGTGCGAGACTAACAGCCACGCGTTGTCCTACGCGATGCCGATAGAGACGACGCGCATAGCTGTCAATCAAACCCGGAAAATTACAAATCTAAAATTGATTGCAATGTTATAAAAATATAAAAATAACAATTTTCCAAGCATTTTTCCTAGTATTTACACATTTTTGCTATCAACGTTTGTGTTTACTGAGTGATAAATTCGTTATCCCCTGTTTGTTCTCATGCAATACATAAAATATTAATAGTTTGGGTTCGTATCACACTCGGCTTTCAGCCTCGTGTGATACGAACCCAAACCATTAATATTTTCTCGTATTGCATGAACAAACGGGGGATAACTAATAATATCACTCTCTTGGTACCGATACTTCCCTTACACACAAGCAGGTTATTCTTCACCACTTTTCTCTTAGAGAATGTTGAAAAATAAAGTACTAGAAACGTATATCACCACCTGCTTTGTTTTGGACGTTGATAGATTGCTAAGCAGCGATGTGTTGAATTCTATGCAGGTGTTACGGATAGTTTGTCATTCTGGTATCTATACACAACAGCTTATTGGGATTACTTTAAGTCGTGTAAGTGTCTTCGAATGTTTTAACACTTAAGTACATAAAGTGTTTTAGAATCCCGTTAGTGCCCAAAGGGGGAGGGTCCATTTGAACACAGGATTTGGATCGCTTTAAAAGCAACGTTCTCCACATTATTTATCTTTAAAATTGTACTCAGTTATACACCGAATCCGTCATTCCGTTTCAAAATGGCGACAAGATGTCTTATTCGAATTTTCTTTTTTTTTTCGATAAAGTTTCCATCAAAAATTTGAAATCTGCTTTCGAAAAGGAATTTTTAAATGAAAATTGGCTTATAATAAAAGAAAACAATAACAAACTCATCGCTGAAAAAGGTAAGAAATTGTTAATTTTCTTTTTCACCAAACATGCGCAACCCCTCACTTAACAATTAATTAGAACAGCTTTATAGGATTATGTTGGGTTTAAACTAGCTCTGAGGAACTTGATTTTATTTCCAAATACATATTAGTTAGAGTAAAGTCATGTATAAGTTCAGAAATACTAGGTCATCTTTGAATGTGGAATTATCAGACTCAAAATGATAAAGTTTGGTCCTTGCCAGACGATTTTACCAATGCAGCTGTTCTACAAATTCTATCTTCCCCGAGTAAAAATCAACGAGAATTTGATACAAAATTATATGGTGCGATTTCAGTATATAGAAGAGGCAGTCTCCAGACAGTGAATTGTAGAATTACAACACATCCCTTTCAGTATGTATTCAGCATTTAGAAGAGACGGATAATATAAGCATTATAAGTTTGCCAGATGTTTTCCTCATAGATCGACATTTACATTGAAAAATTGTAAAATATTATGTTCCAACTTTATGGACAACAGTGTATTAACCCATTGATGATTGATTTATCATTAAATCAGATCCTAAAATCATGAAAAAAGTCCAAGAGACGCTTCTCTGTATCACGTGATTCTTTTAAAAATTGTCATACAAAGTTTTCTCTATTACATCACCGAGTGTAAATCTTATCCTTAAAAAAAAGGTTAAAGTTCGATGCGTTTTCATTGGAACACCCTGTAGTATCTAAAATGAATGGACAATCATGATATTGGGTCGCTGCCAAATCAGAATGTTGTTTTAAATGTTCTAAAACAAGGTGCACTCTTAATGACAGATTTTAAGCAATTATTATTAATAAGCTTCAAAATGGCTACCTCTTTTTTTACAAATAAACCAACTTTTATTAATATATGTTTTACTCTCAGCATGAAGTTTTTCAGTCGCTGACTCGATTAAAAATGTGTCATTATGTCATGTATGTGTAAGTATGTGTGCAACATGCTGTCATTTACCTTGGCAATGATGAACTTGGTTTTTATTATTTACAAATGAAAATATTGGTAAATGGGTCTGGTTAAAAGTATATGTTGACGAATCCTATGACCTACCGTAAAATTAGCACGGGAAATCGTAATAACGTTTTCTTAAGATAGATTGGCTTATATAAATTGTATTCAGGTTTTAAAAGCAGGATATGCATCATTTTCTCATCAGGGGCAAATGATGACGTTACTGAAGTCTAAGAATAACGGATATGCCCTGAGGTATAACTTAATATTTGAAAAACCAAATCTTCATTCATTCATACACATAAGATTTTGCTACCTGTATGCCTTTGATATTAAATGATAGAGTACAGTATCACTCGGTAAACTTATTCCCGTCCAATAAATCACATGATTCATCATCGTTAGCAATGCGTGGTCAAAACGGAAACAAAATAGTTTGAGCAAACCATACAAAGACCGAAAGCATGCAGGAATGAAGATACTTACTCATATGAAAAGTTTATTTCCAATACCAACTTAAGTCCACAATCTTTAATTCCAAGAAAGTTAGCTTTTTCAATATTTGTGCCAAGGACTACTGTTCAATACAGAAACACTATCAAGGATCATAACAACATGTGAAATTTAAATCTGTAATTTCTAAGTTTTTTTTTTGGTTTTTTGCAGTGGACTTAACACGGATTGACACAAAATGGGCAAATTTCCCAATGGACTTAACAAGTTTTAAGATCAAACAGCATCAGTAACACATACAGCACCAGGCTCGGATGGCTTAACCACCGAGTTTTATATGGGATGATATAAAAAATGTCATGGTTGAATCAATAAATGAACGTTTTAGAAAGGGTGAACTATCACATACGCAGCGGAAAGGGGTGATAACATTACTTTATAAAAAGGGGGATAGAAACAATTTGGATAATTGGCGTCCTATCTCGTTGTTTAATTACGACTACTAAATTTCTACAATGGCTTTGTCAATGAGTGTACATTTGATACTTGATAAATTGATTAATACTGAACAAACTGGCTATGTCAAGGGTCGTTTTTGTGGTCAAAACATTCTTCTTATTGAGGACACCATAGAATACTGTACTAAAAGTAATGAAGAGGGGGCTGTTTTATTTGTGGACTAAAAGGCATTCGACACATTAGAAATATCTTTTATTGACAAATGTCTTTATAAATTTGGTTTTGGACAACAATTTAGAAAATGGGTTTCCACATTGTATTGTAATATAAATAGTTGTGTTTCTATGAATGGTTGGCTTTCAGAATCATTTCAGGCAGGGATCAGGCAGGGCTGTCCGTTATCAGCACTTTTATTCATAGTTGCTGTTGACGTAAAACAAAACCAGGAAGTACATGGTGTTCGAATTGGAAACGAAAGAGATTTAGAAATCAACATGGTACAATTAGCTGATGATACAACAATAATGGTGAAGGACGAAAATTCAGTCATAAAAGTACTAGAGTTAATAAACAGATTTAGTGGTGTATCAGGGGTTAGGATTAATAAAAATAAAACAGAGGGTATATGGTTAGGAAATAGAGAGCCAAACATTGACAGAAGAACTATAAAGTGGACGTCTGAACCAATTAAGAGTTTGGGAATGTTCTTCGGGAAGGACACAGAAGAATGTAATAAGCTAAACTGGTCAATTAGGCTTAAAAAGTTAAAACTTGCTCTTAAAGGTTGGAAATCTAGAAATTTGACTTATTATGGGAACATTTCAGTTGTTAAAACATTTGGAATCTCCAAACTTCTATATTGCGCAAATGCCACACATGTACCTGATTATGTAGTAAAAGAGGCAAACAAAATGCTCTATCAATTTATCTGGAGTTCTAAAAAGGAAAAGGTTAAAAGAACAACAATAACAGGATACATGGAATATGGTGGCTTGAATATGATCGATTTGCAAAATCAAATTAGGGCTCTTAAAATAAGATGGGTTTCAAGACTACTTAATGATCAAAATACTGGACTTTGGAAAAAAGTATCAAATTTCTGGTTTGACAAAATTGAGGGGACAGAATTTGTTTTGAATGTTTTTATGGATGAAGAGAACAAGCGAAAAAATTTGATAAGAAAGGCGTTGAAGCCATTGGAGGAAAAAGGTTTAATCCTTTACCCAGGCTATTTTTGTAACACGTCTATCTAAGGGGAGTTGTTGCAACCCCCTCAATATTTTTAAGGAACCACCTATGGAATTGATTTTGCTATTAATAGATCTATGGTACTCCTCTATCCAACAATACCAAGATCGCAAATTTCGCCTCAGGCGTTACGTAATTATGACGTCATAAAGTTTACCCGGATCGGAAAATCGTGATTTTGGCAAAAATTGCTACAAAATACAAGCTGTTGCTTTAAAAGTTCTAGTCAACGGTAATAAAGAAGAGAAATGATGATTCTAACATACCCTGCAAGTTTCATTTTCATAGCATGCATATATTTTTCAAAATGGCGACCTAAAATTTTCCGGGGCTTCACCGACCCCAACCTACACCCGAACTTTGACGGCGTATCCTAACCCCACCTTAGATTGTACCTTCCTATTTTTTTCATCAAAATGGCCGCAAAGAATGTAAAAGAGATTACCCAAATGCCTGGGGATGGTTTCTTCTGCGTTTTATGCAGCGGGGAACCCCCCCCCCCCTGAGTACATGATGGTTAAAAGACTGTACAAGGAACGTAAAAAGTTGAAATTGAATTTAAAAAGGAAGGGAATATGCAGATTAAAAAATGCTAATTAAGGCCGATATAACCGTATATTAACTATCGAGAAACATGATATGGGTAAAATGAATAGAGCTGAGGTAACAAAAAGACCAATACATAAATACCTAAAACATTTTAAAGACAGATAAGACACCGAAAGCAGAGAACAACAACGACGAAACAATAAAAAATATGTACGATTTTTTAAAAAAGTTTGCTCCATTCAGCAGGTATATATACTCCTCTATCACGTTGTTGGATTTGGAGTTGATATGTTAAGCCCTCCTAAACTTTCGTTCAGACCTATTAGTGTAAAGTTGGTTGTTCCAATTCTTAATCCATTGACAACACCTTTTTTTCCTAGTTGTTTGACTTAAGATCCTCGGTTCTTCTGTTTGACCAATGACTCTTTGATCTTATAACGACATCTTGTCCTTTTCACATAGTTTACACAGTATATGGACAAAATATTCTCATAATACTTGCACAGGCAGAGATTGAATAAAAATTGAAATAAAAAGTGAAATAATGTTTCCGTTACAATTTCGGTAAATTTGAAATAGTTTCTTTTCTTCTTAATAACCTTAAATGTCGTGATATTTCATTTGCTGATTTTAAGCATGATCAAAACTGTATTGATCGATCATTTTTGATGTGTAAAACCAATAACCAAATTTTAAGAAGCTAAAAGGTATCATATTTGTGTTTATCTAAGTAAAACTAAATTCGAGTGAAAAATGCCACACATGTACCTGATTATGTAGTAAAAATGATTGATTTAGTTAAATCAATCTTTCTTCAAAGTTAAAAATAAATAAAGTTAAGCTCACTCCTTGTAGCATAATATAATAAAATGAAATGACATATGTAATAACATATATATATCTAAGCATCTTGGCACGGAGACAAGAAGCATGTAAGAAGGAGCATGTAACCCGAAATTAACTTTTGGGCTATATATTGTCTGACGATTAACATTTTACCAAGCTAAAAGGGCTTCGTATAAAACGTAAAACATATATTCTGGGTGCCAATTTGGTTAATAAGACGGATGTACAATTTAAACCTGTGTAATTACACCAAGTGTAGGTAATGAAATCTAATATCTCAACCTCAAATCTCATCCTTCGAGTACTTTTAAGAAGCAAGGATTTGAAATGTGAATTATTCTGTAGTGATTAAAATAATTTGAATCCAAATTATGTAAGAATTAAATTAGTTTCAATTTCTCATCACAAACATCTTTGTTTACTTTGCAATGAGCCCTTCTGTCTATATCATATATTCTGGCTTTTGGCTGCGTGTATATTCAAATTAATCATATCATTTTTTGTTTATTTTTTCTAAAATAGGCCGACTTTTTCATCTATTGAATTTGACCTTCAAACGGTTATTGAACTCTTTGTAATGACTACAGTCCCAAAAGTATCTGGGGAAAATGAAATGTTATATTTACCAATTTGCATTTGGTATCAATAAGCGATTGTAGATCATATAACAAAATGGGTAATGATGTTTATTCTTGTTTTTTTCATGCAGCAATATTCAAAAAACAACAACAAGTAGATGTTGTTCTAACTTTGCGTGCGATTTGTGTTACAATTAGAGGGTACTTGCCATGATTGTATGTGCTATGTAAACTCAATAATCCTATTTGCGTCAAAGTTAGCGAATAAAAAGTAATATATACTCCTACGTATATAAATATACTCTTAGTATTTATTATATTTATTAAATTATTTAATTACATATTTCAAAGTATAGACCTCTTGTAAAAAATGATAATAACGTCTGATGATTTGGCAACCAATGAGCGTTAAGTGAGGGTTTGCCATGAAACTGTCAGTAACGGCTGCCTTTCAAGAGGTCTATACTTTAAAATTTGTTCCTTAGCACGCCTGTAATGGGCTTGTGCACTCTTAATTCCATAGATAATCACCTGAAATAATGCTGTTTATTTTTTTATTTATTTATTTATTTATTATTTATTTATTTACTTATTTATTTTTTATTTATTGAAAAACGTTGAAAAATATCTTTCATTTGTTTCCTTTATTATTTAATCTTTCCTGTACTAGATTTCGCTTACTCTTTATATATACCTTTCACATACAAACATGGTTTTGTTTTTTCATGACTGTTTTGAGGAATGTAGAAAAACAAAGAACTTAAAATTGGATTACCTGCTTTGCTAAGACGTTGATAGATTGATATGTAGTGAAGTTTAAACTAGGTATTAAGGGCAATGTGTCATTCTTGCACTGCCCTGTGGGACTATGAGACTATCTATCAATCACTTCAACAACCATTCCGTATGTAAGTTGTGCTTGTAACATATTTAAGCCAAGTAAAATCTGTTTTATTAGTTCGTATTTGCTATAAATCAAATGTCAAACACGGGTAAGAAGATTTCAAGGAAAAACGATAGGGGGAAAAAGAGACGAAAAAAGATGAAAGACGAACACTCGAAAGCAAGCAATCAAGGCGAAGGAAGACACGGAAGGTAGAAAATATTTGTGACTAAATAAGATGGTTTCATAACAAATTAAAGGGAAAAAATCTCGTCGTGAAAGAGAAACAAATGGAGTCGATACAAGTTTGAAAACCAAACTTTCACTTCATCATTGCAACTCGTCAATTTAGGTTGTAAGCCTTGAAGTACACGGTGTAAAGCTTCTATTTATGGCATGCACCTATTATGGCTCTATTTGAAGCTGTTAATCACCAATTGTTGTCAATAGCATTTTTTTGTATTGATATATTGCTTGCACTATGGACATAAGTCTGTGAGTCTTTCATCTGAGTAGACAGGAATAAAAAAGCACCCTCCACCCCAACTTGTAAGGTCAACAACGATTAATTATTGATTCCAATATGTGTTTGCACGGTTTGTTTCCAATTGCGAATCGAGTAATTTATTACGATCTATGTAAATTACAACTACATGCCTATGTCGGAGGACGTTTACTATTTATCATTTAATAATGTCATAAAAATAATAAGCATGTTCTTCAAATTAAAAACATTAGTATATATTTTAATATTACACTAAGAAGAAACTACCACGGATCATTCATTTAGTTTCAACAAGGCTATAATACATAAGTTAAATCAATCTTTCTTCAAAGTTAAAAATAAATAAAGTTAAGCTCACTCCTTGTAGCATAATATAATAAAATGAAATGACATATGTAATAACATATATATATCTAAGCATCTTGGCACGGAGACAAGAAGCATGTAAGAAGGAGCATGTAACCCGAAATTAACTTTTGGGCTATATATTGTCTGACGATTAACATTTTACCAAGCTAAAAGGGCTTCGTATAAAACGTAAAACATATATTCTGGGTGCCAATTTGGTTAATAAGACGGATGTACAATTTAAACCTGTGTAATTACACCAAGTGTAGGTAATGAAATCTAATATCTCAACCTCAAATCTCATCCTTCGGGTACTTTTAGGGTAGCAAGGATTATTATTATTGTGATT
>JXSR01S007833.1:13983-29507 GCA_000969725.1 Ophiothrix spiculata
GAATCAATTAAATAGTAATTGGTACTTATTTAAAGCTTATTAAAATAGTTGAAAGGAATGTGTGTCCAAGAGGAGCAATTATATTTTTACTTAGTGTTATGAAAAGCAATTAAAAAGTTAGATAAGATTTGTGGGGGCACCCATTACTCAAAATAATGTACGTCCATCCATTATGAGACGATAGATGACAGGCAAAACAATAAATCTTATCTTTTATTCTCTAAATAAGTAAATAAAATCAACCAATGGAAGATCAACTTCAAAGAGCAGACTGGGGAGACTCGAGAGAGCCTACTGCTTATAATTAAAGCCTAAAAAATTAGTTTGATTGGTGTAACCCAATAAACCCCAATTTTTTTGACCAAAAAAAAAAAAGGTTGGAAAGCACCCAAATTTATGGAATTGCTGAAAAAATAAATGCACTGCAAAAAATAATATTTATGTACCACACATTAAAATTTTTACCTGTTAACTGTCACCTCGCGGTGATAACATCAGTCAACAGATGGTGGTATAACAGAACCATTTAGTTTTGCTAAAATGTGCGCGTGGTATCTAAGCACCTTATACACAAAATTCACACACATGGGATGGCAATGTAACCAAATAAGTGCTGAACAAAACAAAAAATTGCGCAAAATGCTATCAAGTATCCCAAACCAATGGGCCTTCAGTGGAGCAAATTTTTATATATGTTGTCCTCACAAAAAATGTTAATTTTCCAAATATTTCCAACCAATAGAATTGTTTTTATTTTTGGACGGGGTCAATGGCCATTTTAAAAAGAAACCTGATCACAAGAGCCAAAACATTCGAATCACACCTGTTGTATGGCCCGGCCCATTCATCAGTGATTGAGGCTGATGTGATGTCATCACTTCATCTCGCCAAAAGTGAGATTTCCTTTTGTAGATAAAAATGGATTACTTTGATGCAAAAACCAAGCTTAAAAGAAGTGTAATTGTGATGACAACCTTGTTACCTCATTAATTGTTTGTTTGTTGAGTTTTAATTTTAAATCTCATTCTTGCATTTCACAACCAGTCATTAGCAATACATCCCATCTGTTCAGTCTTTGATCAGGCCAAAACATCTACTAAACCAGTCAAGTCATGTTTGATTTAGTTTAATAAATAACTTGTCAAAAATAGGTCAACATTCCAAGTAACAATAATTTTTTCTTGTTGTAATCATGACACAAAATGGTACCAGAATCCAATTAGAAAACAGCAGAGTAGAGTTTCAGCACACCTGTACCTGCTGTTGGGTTTATGGCACAGAGATACAGCTGACAAATAAGGAAATAAATAACTCCGTATGGTATGACATTTTGTTTTGCTGTAAAATAATCACTTTGGTTAAGTGGTATTAATGCTGAGCACAAACTAATTATCTAAGCAACAAAAAAGAGGCCTTTGCATTGTACATATTTATTTTTTTAATTAGATTGTGCTTATCCGAGCTATGAATTCAGGATTCTGAACCTACAGCACTTTCAATGAAAAATTGCTGCTGGTCCATTTCTTTGTGTTCAAATTTATCAGTGAACCAGGAGCATTTTACCGAGCAACAAGATGCAAAATTAGCTCTTTTGTATTTCCTTATTTCAAAGTTTATCACATACTTATCTTGATTAATATGAAATTCAAAATGAAATGTTGTGTTTGTCAAGACATGAATTCCCTTACAAAATCAGTGTTTCATGTCAGGCTCAAGGTCGAGATAAAATTGAAAATCAACAATTTGGAAGAAATTATAACAGCAGGTTCCACATATTTAAAGAGTATTTACAAAAAAATCAGAGTAGGACGTTTCTACCGACAGCTCTCTTAACAATTAGAAAAATAAGCCAGCCATAGTGTAGTGTGACAACACTATTAAGATACAAGAGACTTTTTAGATTAAAATATGAGTAAGTTTGGATCTTGACCTAGTTGTTTTAAACAAATGTTGATACTTGCCCAATTCACTCACTTATGACTTCTTACAGTATGTTCAGTATTAAGATGTTTCCAATATCTATATTTTTGGCTTTTAATTATCGATATAATTGATATATTTGGTTTTTCTTTCTTGACTCGCCACCAAAAGATATACCAAAACAAGCAATGCTATTTTGCATTTTGTTATTTGTCACAGTTGCAGAATTCCTCCCTTGATGGATCTTAACCATGCACATTTCGTATTTTCAAATCAAAACAGTATTGAAAATCTAATACTTTTAGAACTGAATGAGTGAGGCGGACTTACTTTTACATAGTTAGCTGGAGTTGAAGATATCATACATTATCGATAACATTTTCAAAAAATTGACAAGATCGATATATCTATAACCTCTGAAATTCAATAACGGCAATATCGATATTTTAAAAATTTTGAATTATCGAACATGCTTAGCTTACAGTAGATATTTGCAATATATATACATAAAATGTATGTCTTGTCCTATGTGATCTGATTGTGACACTTGCATAGACAGCCGTGCTGTGATCTTGATGAAATAGCATGTTAAATAAGCCTCTATGTATGTTTGTATGTATGTATGTATAAATCATGATGATGTTATTGAAAAGATTTTCATATCCTGACATTTTATCAATATTTATATTTCTTTCAGATCTGAAAGTCTACAGGAGTTGCAGACTCAGCTCGCTGAGGTAGAGAACAAACAAGAGGAATTAGATACCAAACAAGAATTTATGAAAGCTCTTCAAGATGGGCATGTCCCAGAGGTCAAAGAGCCTGAGATTGCTGAACCTATCATCAAAGAAGTAAGCACTGTTACCATTTCATTCCAGTCAATTTGGTCTCAAACATGACCAAGTGTTACATAGCCCCTGTTTGCAAACTTAATGTGTATGGGTTTTCTTCAAGAGTTCTTTGCTGAGGATTCAGTCCTTCATCTGGCAAGCAAAATATTTGTGATCGTCATTATAATCATCACACTTTTGACATGTTCCTTGGACCATGTTATGAAGTTCCTAATCAAATCAATAAAAATAAAAAATGTCTATCAAAATAGTTATTGGTACTTTCTTTGCTGAGAATCAGTCCTTCATCTAGCAAGCAAAATGTTTGAGATCGTCATTATCATTAAAATCTTCACAGTTTTGACATGTTCCTTGGACCATGTTATGAAGTCCCTATTAGGTAATCGAATCAATTAAATAGTAATTGGTACTTATTTAAAGCTTATTAAAATAGTTGAAAGGAATGTGTGTCCAAGAGGAGCAATTATATTTTTACTTAGTGTTATGAAAAGCAATTAAAAAGTTACTAAATGAAACAAATTTAACTGATTTTGCTTTTAATTACGGCTCATAAAATCCTAACACCAGATCTAGTTCTATTAATTTTAGATGTATTTGAATGAACCATCAGGCCAACATGGTAGGCTAAAAATGTTGTAATGAAGTTTCTTGATTGACAGTCAATATCACTTTAAAAATTATTTTCCAGAACATGTGTTTATAGCTCTTAATCATTCAAATCCGCAGGTGATTGTTCCAGATCCAAGCACCGTAGCAGCATTGGAAGCATCACAGCAGCAATGTACAGAGCTGCAAGCAAAGATAACATCCCTGGAGAAAACCATCAAAGACAAAGACAGAGAAATGAAGAGAATGAGTAAAGACAGACCCAAAGTAACATCAGTGGAAGTTGCTGGTTCACAAGAAGGTAATTTAGGTTATGCAATTTATTGCAATGTGTTGCTTCAGTAATTGTGTTTTTGGTTTGTTATTTTTGCAAGTGCGCAAGCTCAACCTTGACAATAATAGCCAAAGTATCATTTCCTTTAAGAAATTTGACAGTTATGTGTGAATTTGTTTAATTTCTTAGAAACATGCATCCAGTCCCATAACCAGATTTTTCTTGATGGTGTTTGATTTTCAAATTTAGGCTCTTCACCTGTTTCAGCAGACCTTTAAAAAAATAAAATAAAAAAAAAAAAAAGTATCTTGGACCTTTGAACCTAACCATCGCTAAAATACCATTTTTGGTCCATATTGCAATTTAATAGAAGACCTTAAAGCAGACCTTGGAGTATGTCTGCCTACAATTTTTGCAATTTATGCTTACAATGCATAGTGGTCATTTCAGGCGGTGCAGACAGCGAGGAAGTTTCCAGACTAGAAGAACGCATAGAGGAACTAGAAGATGAGAACAAGCATCTGGAGTCCACTGTAGAACAGCTAGAAGACAAGATCAAGGCTTTGGAAAGTGGAGAGTCTGCCAAGAAGCCTGATTTCTCTACGCTGGATATTGAGGACGATGTGGATGAGGATGATGTAGAGGTAAGATCAGGAAAACAAGTAGATATAAATGTAAACAGTGGATTGATAGTGCACTATGCCTCCCTGATTGTAATTCCATATTACCTCATCTCAAAATACCGATATTTTACTGACTTCATTGGCCCAAGTAGGCTCCACTCCACTCATAGTGTAATTTTAGGTCCTGTTGCAATCTATGAGGGCACTGGACATTGATCAGTTCACATTTTAAAGCTTTACAGCCATGATTAGCTCTCCAAGTTTTGTATGGGATACAATGAGAAAAATAACAGTTATTTCCTTGTCCACGAATTTTAACACACTTAATCTAAGCACCATGGGGATGGTACTTAAGTTGTTAGAAAATCACGGGCATCTCGTTCCCGTCCAGGACGGCTCTGGCCCAGGAAGAAAACAAGCTTACAAAGACTGCGAGATGTTGTAGAGATATAAGCTTATAGCTTCCATTTAACATTTTGTGTGGACTTCAGTGTCTTGAATTATAATCAATAGAACCAAAAGAGTTCTTTTATGAAAATCTACTTACTATTTTATTAGTGATATTTTGCGTCAGGATGTTTTTTCAAACTGTGCTTGCAGCCAATTTTTGTCTTGAAGTTGTCAAGATCAGCTGTTTGTATAGGTGACTAAGTTGATAGGCCCCCCTTGTCTTCATTCATGTGATTCTTGTTGTTGTTCATCCACTTTCTCTTAATCCAGATTGAATACCTTATCCTCCTCATGGTCCTAACATTGTCTCTTGCGAATAGTGTTGATTCCCCCTCCCCAGTTGATGACATGATTTTTGTCCATTACATGGTCCACAATTGCTGTCATCAAGTTATGACATCACAACTTGGAGACCAAGATTGGCTGCCAGTACAGTTTGACAAAGCATCCTGATTGGATGCGAAACATATAATAAGTGAATTTGTATAAAAGAATTCTTATAGGAATGTTCATGGAAAAATCCTGATGAATCTATTCAATGAATTCTACAAAGGAGTTTTACACCTTCAGAACGACCCTGAATGGCAAAGTCACAGTCTCATGCTGCAAGTAGGCCTAACAATAATTTATTAGACAGTTTAAACAGAAATCCAAAGTACAGGACCTCATAGATAGTTGTAAATGAAATCCCTGTCCTAGACTTTAATTTACATCTTCCAATAAATTTAAGCAACAATATCTGTTGAATCCAGTTTAACAAAAATTTTGCTTGATTTATTACTTTGAATAATTGATCCTTTTATGTATCTAGGGGTTCAGTGCACAGTTAGCTGCTATCAGAGGCCAGGTTGAAGATGCCGAGAAAAAGCTTGCGGAAGAACAAGAATTACATGAGAAGACCAAAGCTGAGCTGGAAGATCTCCACCAACAATTTGACAAGTTTAAAGAAGAGAAGGAAAGTGCCGATGAAGATGCGGAGAGGAAAGTCAATGTGGCAACGATTGGGCTCAAAGCAGAATTAGAAATGAAAGAGAAGGTAGGTACCCAGATTAAAGGACCTTTGAAATAGGATGATAATCCTTTTACAAGTCTTTGTGGGACATCAGATTTCAAAAAACAGAGCCTGAAAAAAGAACACAATACCAGTAGCATCATTAGTGGTAATATTATCAGAATGATCAGTCAGTGTACATCAAAAGATTCAAACCAGTCAACTTGGAATTATTCTAGTCATATAGTATTCACTGCTACACTGATAGATCAATAAATGGACAATAACCACTTATGACGTCGAAAGTGGAGCCTGACGTGGAAAGTGGGGCCCGACGTGGAAAGTGGGGCCCAATATTGAACATGTTCTTGTTCCTCCTGCTAGACTTGACACAAGTTGCATCAGTATTATTTGGGTTTGCCAGAGTCACATCAGCTCATTGTTATGCATCTTGTAAGGTGAAATTTTGAGGGTAAGGAAATCTTGTAAACTCACATTCAAACTATGGCAACCAGGATCAGCTCCCCAAAATTTGTACAGGTTTCCGCAAGACCCTAATTTCCAATATAATTGTTTGCTTTGTTTCTTGAAAGTAACTTTATATTTTTTTAAGTATGCATTCTTTTATATACTCACTCCCGGAAAGCCTTTAGCAAGGATAGATGATATGAATCTCGTGTCCATTGTTTTAGAGATTCTCAGTATACTTTACCCAGCTAGGCATAAAGCTACAGAAACACCCACCTGAAGATTTCTGTTAAAATATGGAAATTCAATCTATGTTCAATCATACAATTGCAGGCTTAAGTAGTTTTTTCTGTTATTGATACAAACACTGATGTAATGTTATAACATTTATTGTATATGCACTAAAAAATATGCCATATGCTGACTGTCCCGTATTTTGCGGCATTTCCCGTATTTCAACCCTTAAATGCCCTTTCAAATATAACCACTTGGAGACGTGTTATGGGAGTACCGGCCGTGCAAAATACAACACAGAAGTCAGAAGACACTTCTAGATAAGATATGAGGGCAGTAAACAGGGAATGTTGTAGGTAGAAGCCTCATTCTTCAGTAATATTGAGATAGGACAAAGCTAGATGAATGTTATTTATATTAGATTTTGATGCACGGTATAACCAATAGAGCAAATTTTAAAAGTTCTTTCGCATTCAATTATATAAGTAAGATGGACCCAAAAAGGCTTATTTTAGCTAAACTAGACACCTTTTGAAATTAAATAAAAAAGGAACTTCACAGTATTCTGTCTTCACAATCACTAATAATTTTTCCTACGGGACGCAGCTAACAAGCACTTAGTCCCTTGCTAGGGGTCACAGCTGGGGGTCGGTCAGGGGTCACCCTTGCTGATTTTTACTTTGTGAAAAATTAAGGCTCCATTTGGCTCTCAAATTGCTAAAAGCCAGAAGCTTGCGGGGGCTTTACCAACTAGATCCCCACCAGGGATCTATGCGGCCCCTGGACCCCCTGCCATTGTAGTTCCACTGACATTTGACTCAAACTATTAAAGTGTCCCTCATTTTCATTGTCAACCAGAAACAAATGAAGAAGTTTTGAACATGTAAAAAAAAATTCCTAGAGTGTTTATGTCATCAGCATTGTTATCATCTTCAATCTTTTCCTCAAAATGTTTAAGTTTTACCCATAGTTTGTTAAGAGTAAGAAATACAAACATAAACTAGTTGGAGTCGACCTTTGTTGTTTACAAGTTTGAATAACATATCTTGCAGTACTACATCATTTAACCATTGTTTTTATTATTATTTATTTCCTTTTGTTTAGACTCTAGAAGAAAACAAGAAGCAAATAGAAGAGTTGGAGCAGGAAAAACTGAAAGGAGTTCCAGTAGACACTGCTAAGGAGATTACAAAACTACAAGAGAAGCTGGTAAGGAGGTTTGACTTTAACTTAAACTCTTCTTCAGTAAATTTACACATATTCTCCTCACTTTTTACCATATACCATTGTTGTCAGCCATGGAACTGAAAAGGGGAACCATGGTACACTTTGGGAATTGCGAAGGTCAACTTTTTAGCACTGACACATTAGAGCAAATTGCATGAAAACTTTACGAGGACATTGCGCTATAACCATTATGCAAAGCATGGGTGCATGTTTTCAATATTCATACAATACCAATTCAAATGGATTGATGCATTATTAACAAAAACATTGAATATTGACTCCAATTTCAAAATAAAAACAGCTCCGAGTCTGTTATTTCCTCTATAAATCTCTGGTATGAGACTTTCTAAATTAAGTTTATAGCAAATTTAGATTTCCTGCATTCTCAGCTTTGAAATAATATATGAATGTGTCACAATGTGATATTTATTTTTGCTCAAAAGAGATTAAAATCCAAAGTACTTCACAGAAAAATGATTATCAGAAATTTAAGTAAAACAAGTACAATAGCAAAGATGGTTGGGTCAGTACAAAAACTTTTCACAGTAATATTTAGAGAATAAAAGATATGAAAAGTGTAACATGGAAAATTATGTAATTCTGAAGCAAGAACCTTAAAATCGGCAGTAATTTAGAAAATAAGCAAATGCTGAAATGCCTAAAATCAATCTTCAAGTAAAAGATACCATTATCGAGCATGAGAGTAATGTTTACTGGTTACCGGCTACATCATTTCACTGAGGCTAAGCGGGCTGCCTAGGCTGGGGTCAGACGAGGTCACATTTACATTTTTCTGTTGTAATACGTCTGACCCATATTTATTAAAATTGGGTCGTCGTTGCATTAAAAAAATTCTGTTGTTGAGATGGATTTATTGTAATAAAGATGAAAGTAATGCGGTGAAAATCCTGTGTGACCCCACGTCGTAATTTATTACCACATTGCATTACTATAGTCTGCATGCTGAAAATGATGTGCTAATCCCATCTCGTAATTAATTACGACATTGTATTTATTATAGCAAAAGCGAGGTCGTAGTATGTGTGACCGCATGTCGTAATTAACTATGACATTAAATTTACTGTAATAAATAAATGCCAAGATAATAAGATTCCTTCTTCAAAACCAGTAAATTGACTTGATTTGTCAACAAACCTGATGAACTTATTTAAGGATAAATAAATGCCATCGTTCGTCTGACCCTGGCCTATTTAAGGTGTGTCAAATCAGGCACGTACTATAGTTAATATATGTGAGTCGTCATATCAAAATGTGGCCCATGTCGCCTTGCACTAGTGTCTAGATCTGTGATTCTAGAATATAGAATATTTCACAAATTGAAATTTGATTTTGTAAAATGGAGAAATGGAGGCTTTAATCTACATGGACTGCATGAACATAAAAATCGTGAAATATGGTTCCATTTCAACTATTGTGTTCTTATGACTCATTCAAAATAATACATTAGAGGTTTTATCATTTATAATTAGGAGATCAAAATATCTGTATATATGTTTTAAACATTACCATATTAATTTGTCCTTTGTGCGTAGCGTTTTATTGTCCTGGAGAAAGAAGCAATACAAAAAGAAAAAATAGGTGGAAGTGCTGAATTGCAGAAACTTAGAGCAGATAATGTAGCACTGACAGAAAAGCTGAGAAAAGAGCAGGAGAACAGCATCAAAAGCCAGGTGAGGTTATCTCTTGGTTGACATCAATCCTTTAATCCCATTGGTCGAATGCCTTTATTGTTCTATAAGCCTTTATTTTTCTAAAAAGTCACACACACACACTTATCCTCAACCGAGCAATTTGGTTATATATTACCTGTTTGGTAAATCTGTATTACTGGATTGACTTTTGTCATTTACAAATTTATGGTCAAAATACTAATGTTTCTGTCGACATGCCTTATGGCGACATGTATGTGGACATAAAGCATATCTCGACATGTCGACATTAAATCTCATTTGTAGACAAAACTGGGCAAGTAAAATTCCATAAAACTTGATATATTAGGCATTGAATCAAACAAAAAAATAAAACAATATCATTCGCTAAAAACATACTGAAAAGTTCAAATTATCGTTTCCTTTATCTAAATGTACAACAACAAAAAATACAAAATATCAATTTATATCACCCATATTAACATACGCAGAAAGAACTAGCACATTTCTATATTGAAGGTAAGTCTACGTCTAAAACAGGTCATTAAGCTTATCCAAACAATTTTGTTGTTCCCCGCAAAAGCCAACTTTTTGATATCAACTCTGGTCGACACATGTGAACGTCGACAACAAATTATTGCAACATGTCAACATGAAAAAACAGTCTAGACAGAAACCTTACAAAATAGTTTCAATTTACATCAATAATATTAGATCTGTGATCAGATGAAATCTTTTTTTTTAAATTAACATGTAAGGCATGCTTGTATTAGAGATGTGTGTAAGCTGTGAAATCACTCTACATGACTGATTATTTGGAATTTGAATAAACTGTTGCATGAGAAATACAAAACAATTCTGTTATTTGCAAATGAATGTTGTTCTGTTTTTTTATTTTCCTTATAATTATGTAATGTGTATATACACAGGATGCCTTTTCAAAGAAGTTATCAGAAAAAGAGAAGAAGGCCAAAGAACAGGTCGCAGCCGTGGAGAAGAAATACCAGCAAAGAGAATCAGACACAAGGAAGCAGGTCCAGTCACTGGAAAAGAAGATCAAAGAACTGAGTGAAGGTGGTGGAGGAGGTGGAGGGAAGACTGGTGGAGGTGGGGGGAAGGGAGGCAAGGTAAGGAGCAGATGGGTGTTGTTTATGACCTTTATGTTAGAAGGATGAAGTAATTGCAAATATTGAAAAGTTGATACATATACTTTAGTCAACACTAAGGCGGGTCTATTCATATTGTGAATTGGTATTAAAAAGAGTGTGCTTAGCTGGCCACAACACAACAGCAGCAGATGCAGCGCATGTCAAACGTGTTGATTGCACATCTGTATCTATGCCATGCGTACAAGTGGGATTAACCTTGTTAGTGGATAAAAAATGCTTAGCAATTTCCACCAATTTAGTGATGTTCAAAGTTTAGTGTTGGAAATGATGCTAGAAATAGAGCTATCAGTATTAAAGAATTTTGGTGTTTCTGGCAAAGGTGCAATGAAAACCTGAGCAGGATGGGGTCACAAGGTGAGAAGCAGAGGAAACTAGTTTAAGGCTTAAATTCATTTTTTTTGCATTTATATTGTACTCAATATAAATGCAAAACAGAAACACACCAAGCATATGCATTGAGTCGTACGTTTATGTAGAATAATCTGATGGAACCTTTGTGTTTCAATTGAAGTCATCAACATGTCTCTCAGCTTTAATTCATTTTCTCCTTATCTTTCAAGGTTGATGCTAAGACAGAGAAAAAAATCAAGTTATACCAGGAGCAAGTAGCATCCCTGAAGAAACAGATAGTTGAAGAGCAAAACAAAGCCAAGGCAGCGAAAGAGGAGCTGAAGGAGTCCAGGTCTGGCGGAACAGCAGATGTAAGTTATTGGCTACACAAGTTGCCAATCTAGTTTGGGGAAAATTGGTAACATTAAAAGATGAGGAATCGATATATTTAGGAGTGCAGAGATTTGGTTGCGCTTAGAGACAAACCATGCAAATAATACTTTACGCTAATAATACGCAAACCTGCACGCAAAGCATAGGTGTGTGTCTTCAATTTTTGCGCATTATGACAAGATCCAATGCATCATTGGAAAAAACCTGAATATCTCCCAATTTTGTCTCCATGCCGGAATAAAAATGACAAGGAGTCTGGTATCTTCCCTGTAATTCTATGATAGATATATAGATGTCAGAGAACTGTTTAAAGTAGCAAGTTATAAATACAACACCTGATTTTGATACATTTGATCCCCTTAGAGCCAGAACTGACATTGTGTATGCTGCAACCCATGACAAACTACACTAGCTGAAACGTGTGTCATAACTTAGTTTTCCACATATGTGGGTTTAAATTAAGTGTGTCAAACCCATATATCCCTGATGACTTGACCTTGGCCAATGGCATAAGCAGTGTTCCCTCTAAGGGCGTATGGCGCTAGAGCCGTGAAAATTGGCATAACAGGTTTCTGAAAATTTGTGAAAAAGATTATTTTTCTTCCTTTATTGAGCAACTTTAGAGCCTCAGTATGTGATTTTGTAAAAAGCACCTGTTCAACTTTGTCAATACTTGTCAAGTTTGTGCAAGCCCAAAATCTGTAGAGAGAACACTGGGCATAAGAAGCAGGTCAAACACATTCAGAAGTTTGTTTCCATCCTCTGTAACCAACAGTGCCTTGTTGGGTTAAGGACTTAAGCATGTTACATCTGAGACAATTTTGTCTCTGGTTACATCACACCAAATTTTATATGTTGACACCCAGTATTGAAATTAAGATCTTATATCCATAATTTATGTGAAATAGACTTACTGATTATTGATTAGGCAAAGTATTTTGCACTATGAAAATTACTTGCAGATTCGTATTATATCTTTTTGTTTTACAGAAAATGGCTGGGAAGAAATTGGAAAAACATATGAAAGATTTGGAGAAGAAATATGAAAATGAGCAGAAAAAGTATGAGAAAGCAAATAAAAAGGCTACTGACCTGGAAGCTGAGTTGAAATCAACTAACAAGGTATGCATCCACAATGGCATTGTTCAACCTGTTGGGACATCGCAGGTCTTTGAATTATTATGTAGACCAAGAGTTCTTGTTAACTCATGTGATAACATGGTTATACTTGTCAGTTTAAGTCCATGTAGGGGTTGTTAGAAATCCTGCCATCAATGCCAATAGCTTTCAAAGCAATTTGACCAAGGTGGATATTGTGAGGGCATGGTGTTGGGTGTATGGTGTATATGTGTATGTTCCATTTTTGTTAGCTTAAATTTGTTTCTGCTTTATTTTGCAATCCATTTGGACTACACTAAATAAAGTTTAATGGAATGTATTATCAAAACGGTTCAATATCATGCTATCGATATCGATATCATGTGTGTCGTCGATATGCCCACAAAACTGTTGGACCTATTATAGTGATATTATGCAAGTGGATGGCCCTAGATCTTACATGGTGCCACCTGTGATTTTAGCATAAAATTTGCAAATGAAGTATCTAATTTGCATAATGCAGAAGTTGGTATAATTTGGCCTATCGTAAGGACTGTGACCTTCATGACCTAGTCACATTATCGCAATAATGAAAAATCTATCACACTTTAGCAGTAATAATAAAGACCTGGTCGCACTGATGATATTGGTGCCAGGGGGATTGCAGTTTGCACCTATGTTTTGAATTATACATTTAAGTGTTTCTCATTCCTATAGGAACTTGATGGTGCTAAGGATGAAAACAAGAAATTGCAAGTACAGATTAACTCCTTGGGTGTTGCTGCTCAAGAGGCCCTGGAACTGAAAGAGAAAGCTGATGAAATGAAAACAGAACTGAAGACGCTCAAAGCTGAGAATAAAACCTTGACTGAAAACTATAATAGTGAAAGGGTAAGTTGGGTCATAATTTGAGGGAACATATATAGATATAAAGATAATAAGATTCCTTCTTCAAAACCAGTAAATTGACTTACGTTTGACAGTTTTGTATACTTGGTCAGTATACTTCATCAGAAATGCAATGATCCAGCTTCTGACTCCCGACGACAGCCATTTGGTGGCGTCCTTCCAGGAGTTGATGATGTCAAAAGAGGATCATAGATATGGCTAAAGAAGTGGGCCCCCTCATCTCTGTTCATGGTGTTCGGTGCTCTCTTCCTGATCCAAATGGATTCGTGTATATGGCGTGATCTTACTTTACGCTCTTTACAAAGAACTTTGGCATTCGACCAATTGATTACATGATTGTTTTGTACCGCCGTCGTCGGGAGTCAGAAGCTGGATCATCACATTTCTGATGTATACGAAACTGACAAACATAAGTCAATTTATTGGTTTTGAAGAAGGAATCTTATTATCTTGATTTGTCATCAACCCTGATGAACTTATTCAAGGATATATAGATATATATAGAGAGGGGAGATCCCAGACTTCCTATACCGCCTATACTGGCCCATGTAATGGCGTCATCAGCCATGGCCTTAAGTTCAAATTGAATCATGATCGACCACGAGTGGCATTATATTGGGGAGCTCATGTGATCTAGTGGAACAGCGCAGGACTCCGAATCAGTTCAACCGTAAAATGTTGAATGTAACTTTAAATGCCTTTGATCCCAGCATTTGAGAGCAACAAATCTATAAAAGTGAATCACTTTGTGCCATTTTTTCCTATTTTGTAAGTACAGTTGTAGTTTCCTTCTTGTAGTTTGGGAAAAATAAGAATTGTTTGTCTTTTTCCTTACATACAAGACGTAGAAATGAAAAACAACACTGATTGTTAAAGGTGTAGGTTCCGATCACCTTCTCATCCCCCAGGCTCAACCGGGAGTAGTACATTTTTGAAGGGCATATTGAAGCCCATATTTTTCTGATAGTAAATCCAAAATTTCACCTTGAAATTAATTATTGTATTTTCTCAGAGACTGAGGGTCGCACGTTCCTGAAACTTGGTGGATAGGTGTCCCTTGACCGTCCAAAGACCAAGTTTGTATTGGTTAGGGTAGTGGATCAAAGGTCATCGGGGATCATCAGGTGTCATTAAAGGTCAAAGGAGGTCAAATGGGGTAAACCTTGGTGTATGGACATAAAACTTGTAGGGCAGGGTTGATTGTTGATGCCCAAAATTTTTGAGATCACTTCAAGGTCATCGGGGGTCATTCAAGGTCACAGGGGTTCAAATGGGGCAAACTTTGGCCACATTCGGCGGGGACATATTTTATGCATCATATAAACCTGAGTTCTACTTGTTTTGATTCTTTTACTTACTTTTAATACTATATTCTTAGGTTTTAAGAAAGAAGTATTACAATCAGATTGAGGACATGAAAGGCAAGATCCGGGTCTATTGCCGTGGTCGACCTCTGAGTGGCTCCGAGAAAGAAAGGGTGAGTCAAAATCATTTTTTGTATAGTATTGCACCAAAATGGTAGCAGCTAGCTTTCTTATCCTACATGTTTCTTTTATGTGACATGATCACATGATCAAGGGGAATGAGTTGAATGTTGAAACTATAGACCATTCTTATAATTGACATACTTACGCCGTTCAGAACTCAGAACGAGGGCAAGTAGGGTATTATCATACTTGGCCTCTTTCCGGGTTCCGATTCTCCATCCAATTCTATGGATTTACCCCATCAACTGTTACGTAGGAGTATGTCAATTATAGGAATGGTCTATTGATTTGGAGTTACAAGGAAGTAATATACAAATATTTAATGATGATGAGGGATCTTGTGGAATCTATTGGTCCCCGAGGTGAACTGGAGGGCGTGAGGTACTATAGTACCTCACGCCCTCCAGTTCACCTCATAGTACCTCACGCCCTCCAGTTCACCTCATAGTACCTCACGCCCTCCAGTTCACCTCGGGGACCCTCACGCCCTCCAGTTCACCTCGGGGACCAATAGATTCCACTTTAGATCCCGAGTAAGATCATTAAATATTTGTTTTATATCATTTATTAAATATATTTTTTGTTCATTGATTGGTTAAATGTCATACCTGATACTTAAATTGGCATCCGGCATCCTTCTGACTCAGCGTAGAATTGTGTAAGCTTAACTTAGCAACCGATTGAGTATGAAATTATCAACGTCCGATTCTTTACATTATTATGTTCTGAGCTGTCTGATTTCCAAAAAAATCGGTCAGGGATATCGGACAGGATACAAAATATCAGATTTTGAACATAATAATGATAAAATTGGATGGATTTTT
>JXSR01S007833.1:48096-67465 GCA_000969725.1 Ophiothrix spiculata
CTCCTTCATATATGTGTTGAGTTCAGGGTCAAGTGGAAATAGCTGGTCAAGTTGAAATACATGTACTGTAGCCAAGGACTGAGCTATGGAATTTTCACATTTCTGCTCTTAAGACCAGTGTATTTTTACCATGATTACAATTCTGTGTTCTAACATGCTAACCCTGCTTAGAGCAATTACATCACTGTGGGTGGCGTCTATTGGACAGATGTTTTTGTGTGGTGTCTAGCCTACTTTTGTTATTGACAGAGGATGTAGCATGTTGCAGTGACTCTTTGGGTAATCAGATTCAAGTTGGAAGTTCCAGTTCCCTCGCCCAGGCATCACGCTTTGCGCGATGCCTGAGCTCGTTGCTGGGTCCGTGGGAGGGGCGATCAGGGGAACGATACCAGTTCTATGGTAAACTATACTCTAAATAAACTTGCTAACATAAAGTGCTTGTTTTTTGGAAAAAAGGTCTTGTTTGTAAATTCCAGAAGCAACAACCAAACTATATAATTGATACGCCATTTGATTTCTCCACAATTATATTCTAACATGTGTAGCCTAACGGATAAGTCCTCGACTGTTAATCACTGGGCACTGAGAGTCGTGGGTTCGAATCCGGTGGGCGGCGTGTGTAGTGTCCTTGAGCAAGATACTTACCCTAATGTGCTCCTCTCCACCCAGGTGTCAAATGGGTATCAGCTTTCTTCAATGCTGGGAAGGTAACAGACTCACAGGGAAGGAGGTGTGGCGATTCACTCACCACAAATATAACAAATTGTGGAGTCTGGCCCAAACGCTTTGTAAGAGAGATGGGCACTCCAACCTGTGAAATACAGGCCGTCCCCTTTACCTATTTTAATATTCTAACCAACCTCACATATTAATGAAATTTATAACTGCTTTTTATGTGGCACTCATGAAACTACAAAAATAATGCACTTTGTGCTGAAATCTTTGTTGTCTAACTCACTCGGCTTTGCCTCATAAGCACGGACAACTGTAACTTCAGCACGCAGTTTGATGTATTATGTTTGCACAATTTCATTTGTTTAAAATAATATGCAGTAATTAATCTACAAACATACCTGTCAACATTTTCAATTTCTCTAATCACTTAAATTTGCTACGGACAACTGACATATGAAGCCCAAAAGGTTAAGGTACACCCAAAATTCTTTACATAGCTTTTGAAAACTGACAAGCAAAAAAAAATGTCTAACACGTGCACAGACGACTCATAACGATCTCATTTTCAGTTTCTTGTCAAAATGTACCATGTAAACGGTCTGTAATACACCGTGACACCGTGGTAGATTAGTTTTTTCAAATCGGGAGAGTTTTTTAAGTGGGAGATAGCCGGAGAGTTTTTCAAAAGCGGGCGATACGGCTACCTGATCGGGAGACTCCCACCTAAATTGGGAGACTTGACAGATATGCTACAAATAAAAGATATTGATCAGTGTAAATCATAGCTAGTGTTAACCTGCAAGGACTTCAATTCAATTCATTTTTCAATTCATTTATTTATTTTCCATCAAACAAACACAAAGAAAAGATGGGGGAGGCACAACGATAAGCAAGAGCCTGTAAAGTTGTTGTGCCCCCTAACATTAAAAAACACCAAAAAATTACTTTACGAACAAAAACAAATATAAAGCAAAGAAAACAAGATAAATGATATAAATCACACAAGGCACTCACATACCGCATACCCACCCACATACACCCCACAAGAAGCAATGTCAAAAGCGAGGATAGAGAGAAACATGGAAGTGTTCACAGACCAAAGCTGTAATTCAACGTTAACGTAAAAGGAATTATTAAACACTTATAAGATATGATTGCATCATTTGATCGTTAATTGTGCAACAATAAAGACAAACATTGAGTTAAGAAATAAAGTTGATGCTGGAATTTAAAAATACCGGAAAATAGATTTCAGTAAAGGCTTTTCAATTTAACTTGAATTGTCCAAATTTTTGTAGAGTCTTTCATTCAACCATATGTACATTGTCACTTTTTTTCCCAACAGGAAGCCAACTCTATCAACAAATCTCTGAGTGCCCTAGGCGATGTCATTTCAGCACTGTCCAGTGAACAATCCTTCATTCCATACCGTAACAACAAGCTTACCATGCTCATGCAAGACTCCCTTGGAGGCAATGCAAAAACGCTTATGTTTGTCAATATTTCACCAGCTGATTATAATGCGGAGGAGACCATCATTTCTTTGACGTAAGTTCTGTATTTTGAATTGTATCATGATAAGGAATTGAGTACATAATTCTTATGCCCATGATATACTAGCAAACAGCTAGTGTGTAACTAGATGCTAACGAAGACGCTAAAGTTTAAATTATTTTATCTTGCTAACATCTAGTTGGGGTCTTCAAAGAATCATCAAAATTAAACCACAAGCTAGCTGCGTCTTGCCTGTATATCACAGGCCTTAGAGAAGAGCCCAGCTCCACATTTTGGTCAAACTGAGTTAGACCCACCAAGCCATTCCTTTCACAACAGGTTTCAACTCTAAATTACAGGGGTGTGAGTTTCAGGTGATGAAAAAGCTGAAAATAGTGAAAAAATGGCATAAAAAAAGGCTGAAAATAAAAGAAAACCCTCAAATTAGGACTCTGTTGAAGGCATTAAAAAGCTGAACTCTCACATCCCTGAAATAAGACTTATGTTGGCTGAGTAAGACTAAAACCTGTGGAGTTGAGCTTTGGATAAACAATGATAGTGACACATGCTGAAAATGACCTAAGGTATATTTTTTCTGTCGGAGACGCAACTTTCAATAGCAAGATTGACACATTACCTGTGCTACAGGTACCAGTTTATGACATTGGCGTAGAGTGATTTCAAGTACCCTTATGATAGACTGCTTATAGACCTTACAAATGACTACTCCAAAAGCCCTTTATCTGGCTGCAGTAGCCATAAAAAACGTGTGGTACTACTAATTTGCTGATTTTTCTAAGTTCGACTACATTCTCAACTGTTTATCTTAAACAAGTGAAACATACATATTTTGTCATCTGATTCTAAGAAAGGCTCTACTCCTGCTATTGAAAAATCCCTTTGTATTGCCATTTGTGAATAATATAAAACATATATGCTGTCAGTTTGTTTTAGTTATCCAATTAATTAATTGGCTGAGCAGAATTGTGTTTGGTGTAGTATGTATTGAGGCCACCTGACATAAAAGTCGGAGAAGTGTGGTGCCTTAAAAACTTTTAGTTTTAACTTGTTTTTGTTTTAAACCAATCAACCAACTGTATTCCAAGTGCCAGAAACATGCCACCATATCATACTCAAAGAGTTAACTCATTCTTTGAACATTTCAGATATGCCTCAAGAGTGAAGCTGATTACAAACGATGCATCCAAAAATTCTGATAACAAAGAGATTGCAAGATTGAAGAAGGTGGGTATTTTCAGAACAGGTTAGAAATTTATACTACTAATATAGATATAAAGGCTGGATTGCTAGCTGGGCCAATCAGAGTATTGGGGCAATTTTGAGTTTTATACTGAGCAGTATAATTTGTACTCAATTTGAAAAAGAAACATCGAAAATCTGTACACATTAGTTGTGTTAGAATCATCTTGTCGGACTAGTTGTTTAAATTTGGTCAAAAAACTATAGCATCACACATGTGATAGCATGCAAATCTATTTCTAGGTATGTATATTTTTATGAATTTCATTTTTCGGCTGCTGAGTTACATAGTAAAATTTTTTCCCAACAATAGTGGGTCCACAACAGCCTTAAATAAATTAACAATCAGAAATTCCAAAATAACTCAAAATTTTATATGAAATATATTGCTCAGAAATCAAGTTGCATTAAAATGATGTTACTTCAATTGTTTCAGTTTGTTCTTCGTAAAACAAGTGATATTAACATCTGTAAATGAAATTCTTGAATTTCTTTTGATAAGCACTTTACTGTCATATGTATTCTTTATCTCAAGATTGTTTTTCACTCATTCACAGCCTTTTCATCTTATTGTTAAGCTGTTCTGCTTACCAATGCACTGTCTAATCTGCAGTGTGTGATTTGTTGATTTTGATTGCTTATCGCCAAGAAATTCACATGCGTAGAAGACTCAATCTTGAACGCAAAGGAACATTAAAACGTACTCTAGAAATTCCAATAGTCTTACTTGATGGATTTAAATCATTCAAGTCATAAAATGTTGATTTTTTTGTATTTCTTTTTTTACAGATCATAACCAAACTCAAAGCTGGAGAAGATATTGATGAAGAAGAAGTCCAGTAGATAATACAAACTTCAATACATAAGCCCATTTGCAAATTAACTGCCAGAATGTTTTGGTTTACTGCATTAGATGATGCACAGAATCAAAGGCCATGTTGTGTAGTGATCATAGGTATAGAGGGGAATCAGGGGATATCACAGACTTCCTATGCCGACCTATATACTGGCATCGTCAGCAATGGAGTTCAAATTTAGGGCATATATGCTTCGCTAAATGGATGATGGGGAAGCAGGTAGCACAGCGTACTTCCCTTGCTTTGTACCAATGAGTCCAGGGGTCGATTTCACTAACATTTAAAAGCATCGTTAGCGCATTGTAAGACCGAACCCATCGTTAACTTGCGATTACCCATTGACCCTTCGTAAAGTTACAAATGGTTTGGATTTTACCAGTAAATACATAGCAGTGCAGAGTTCAAAATGTCACCTGAGTCAAGTTGGGTGTAGGCAGCAGTCCTCAAAATATTATAATGGTACAAGTATGTTACATTTAACGGAAATTAGTGGTGATAATAGTTTTTTTACAATTTCTCAGCCAAATGAAGCAAAATAGAAAATGTAAAACATTCTCTACATTGAAGATCTAGGGTTAGTGTAGAGCTGCCATGAAACATTAAATGCACACAGGGTATGGGCATTAGCTATTTATAGGCCAAAAAAAGTTTGTCTCAGAAACCTGTGCGCATTGATATGTGAAAATGAATTTAGCGCATAGAGCTACGCGCTGGTCTTTTTCTCTTTTTTTTTTTATCGAGAGTGATCCAGCAATCAACCACCGTCCGGGTTGCTGTCATTTGCTGTTGCAATATTACCTTGAATTTTACGTTCATTTTTTATTTCAATTGTCAAGACTTCCCATAGTTAAAACGGGCGGGATTATACTTAGAAACTTGGTACTTCAACCACGTAAGTTGGGCAATCAAAATTTAAGAGCATTCAAAAAAAATACATATATTGCATACAGCATAGCTAATTTCCTTAGAAAATATAAAATCGCATACCACATAGCTTTTTTGCAAATGGTTTCTGAGACAAACCTTTTTTCTTGGCCTTAGCTACCCTTTAGTGAAATGATTGTGAAGGATTCCAATTAACCAGATATATTCTGTTTATGGTGTATTACTGTTGGTCTAGGTTGTCAAAGCAACAGGTTTTTTTTATTTTTGACTTCATTCTACGTTTTGCATTTTTACCATAGCAAAATTGCTATAGTAAGCATCGGGATTTAGCACAACAGTGTCAAAGCACCAAAATTCACACCTTTTATTGTTCATCAAGCTTTTTAAGGACGCGTTCTCACTGTGGTGTTTGGTACCAGGTCGTGGTACTCGATGCTACGTCGAGTCCACTTCCTTACCCAGTGAGAACGCGTTTTAAGTGGGCTCAGACCTACATCCGAGATCGGTTCCGAGACCACCTCATGTAGGTAGTCTCGGTACCAGGACGTGGTACCAAATGCAAAGTGAGAACGCGTTCGTCATAGTAAGTACAACTGTAGTGTATTTTTTAAATAGTAAACATCAATTGCATTACTTTGTTCATCTTTCCTGTGGGTTGAATTTTTAAACTGTTTACCACACATGGAATTTATTTCTTGCTTTGTTTATACATGTACAGCATGTTATGTTTTACTTTAATATCATATTATTTTAGGTGTAAGTTTCATCGTTTCTTCAAAGTTTTCATCATTTTAAGTTAGTGTAAACTATATTATGAAGTAAGTGTGCAATCTTGATGTTTTACATATTTTTATACGGTAATATTTCTTGTAATTTAGTTTAAGCCTAGAAATCAATATATCCTGGTAAGTGGACTCAATACCACATTGGCATTTGGCACGGGAGGTAGTACTTTATTGCGACAGTGAGAACAGTAAATTAATGTGGGCCGAGCCCACTTGTATGTGGACTCAGACCTAGGTCTGAGCACACATGTTCAATGAGAACACGACCTAAGATCCATCAAGAATTGTTATGTTTTTTTCCCAAAAACATTCTTTTTCAATTCCAATTCACCAATAAACAAACAAGAACAGATCTTATAAGTTCATTATTATATGAACATACGCTAAAACAGATGAGTCGAAAAACCTGTGTTGTGTCGTTATGTTACAAATGCATTTAAATTACTTCCCTGTGGTTAATATAATTATTTTTGACTTGAAACCCCTAGATTTTGTTTTTTCACTCTAAAAAAGATCACATGAGGTAATCATCTAATCCATATTTGCATGTTCTTGGTTGGCATTTTTTACTTTTTGACCTGATTTTTCACATATTTTCACGCTTTTTAAAAGAGAAAAGTGCTTTTTGCCATTTTAAATCGTGTTAAACCCCGGTGCTTAAGCTATAGGCTTTCAAAACATGTGGTATTAGGATTGTGAAGCAATTTACTTTATTTATATTATATTTAAGGTACCTTTCATCAGTACTTGTGAGGTCCGTCCATAATGTAAATTTTCTGTCCAGCCTTGAATTTTACATTTGTACTTGTATAAAATAAGGTAGATTCAGTTGTATTTGTTAATCCGTCCATATCTAATTGTAAATATACATCTTTTGTTTCAAAGGCGACAATAGACCTAGAACCCAAGACCCAACGATTGGGATGTGCAGTTTATTCTATAATCATTTTTATGTGGTGAAAAAAGCATGCAAAAGCCAATATTGGATTAATGAACTATTAGTTAAAATCCGTCCATTTTGTAAATGTCCATCAATTATGTGAATAGTATTTTCAGCAAATAAGAATTTTACTTTTAAGTATTTTGTATAATAATCATTTTGCTTTATGAAAAATCAAGCTGTGTGTGGTGTATATTATGAATGATCCTTGTCTGATCAGAAATTGAAACCAGTTTCAGTTCACCCATTTTAGGAATTCTTAAAAAAAGTAGTCTAAAATTCCTTTTAGTTAATTAAAGCCAACTTGTTGCAATATATTTTAGAATATCAGCATAACGTTTTATTTCATAAACTTATAGCTGTTGGATTCAATCCAACAACAATAGAAGTACAATTTGCATCTTTCATGTGCAGATCCTGTATATTTACTGCGTAGTTTGGTTTGTACTTTCAGTTGATCAATTGTTTTTTTATTAAAATCTTAATGTAAATGGGTTAGGGTGCAGGTCAATTTGTAAAATTAGGACATTTTCATATTTTAATAACAAACAAGACATAATTTGTGTAAAAAAATGTTTTGACTTATTTTTCCAACTGTAGGAAAAAGATGTGTAAATGTCTTTTATGCACAGATCTTGTCTATCAATTATGGTTTTAATAGTGGGTTTCCACGTGATGTCATATCACACTCACACCATTCGTCCACCATGTTGGCATTAACAGAAACAAGAAGTCCCATAGTATTTCATTAAATTCAAGGTACCACTTTAAAATAAAGTGATATTAATTATAGCACATTCATTTATCCTTTAGTGTACATGATTTTTGCAATCTCATTGGTCAAACATATTTAAAACAAAACCTGTATTCATAGTTTTCAGATACACCAAGCCCGGAATATATCCTGTATTCTGTGACCCACAAACCCTATGCTGCTATAGTTATATTATATTGAACTGATAATGAGTTTATGCGTTGTTCAAGCTGCTGCTTAAGAGTTATTGCGTATGTAATGCAGCGTTTACGCAGTGGTCTCATCGCGAGCGTACGTGCACAAATCAATACGATCATATCCAACCAGGTGTGCGGCACAGTTGTAACTCAGGGTTTTAATGCTTTATTTTCAAAGCTTTTACAACTATTATTGTTTATGATGGTAGGTTTACCAACGACATTACAAAAATCATGTACACTTTAAAGGATAAATTTGTTGCCCCTGCTTGTTACAAAATACGGGAAATATCCATATTCCATTTGGCCTTACGGCCTCATGGAATATGGCACCAGACCCTAGATATTTGCCCATATTTCGCGAACAAGCAAGGGGTAAATAATATTATTTAAATTTGCAAATCATGACAAGCAGTTACAACTGATTTTGATATTTTGAAAATGCAGCCGGCCATCTTGATGGCGAGAGGAAAATGAAGAAAACAGTCTGTGTATCCCATCGTGTAAACCCTCTATAAAATAATAAATAAATCACTGCAAGACATTTATAATATCCAATATAAATAATTTTATTAATATTACACTATGTACATTCAGTTTTTAGTTTATTGCAAAATATTTATTCTTTTTTATTGTATACCTATCACAATACTTATTGAGTGTGTTCTGATGATTATTTGACCATTTTGTACAAACTTTTTAAGTTGTTTTTTTTTGTCGAAACTGCTTCCAAAGACAATTAGGAGATAACTAAAGATGAATAGTTTCAAAAATGTCAGTACATTGTACATGAATTTGTTACAGTTCATGCGGATGTCATTTGGGCAATTGTGACCATTTGGGCAAATGTCGACACCTTACTTTTGTCCCAGAAACTGAAGTGTGGCATTGCAATAAAGTTAAATATATTACGTCAACAAGCAGTTATTAAGGTGCTGCAAAAACAATTATCTCCAAAACATTCTATCAATGATATTGTGTCAAGGGAGAAATTTGAGATCAAATGGTGCATTTTCATTCATGAATCCAAATACAGAATCCATGCGTAAATTTGATGACTCTTGCAGGTATGGTGTTAATTTGTTATGCAAATTTCAAACTCATTTCCATATAATTTAACAAGTGATTCTTGCAACAAATCATCACACACTCTCATATCATTTTTTGTTGAGTAAAAGGCTAGATCTACACTTCGTCATTTTTATAGTTTGTAGACGTTTCCATTCAGGATTTTCCTGGTGGTGCATAATTTTTAAAATGGTGGTAATTGTCATTGTTGTTTCAAATAATTTTTGGACATGAAAATTCAGAGCCTTGCGTCACACTATTGCATGTGCAATTTACGCTAATACACAGTACTGTTTATTACTGATTGGAAACGGCGTTGCGTACTTCCCGATGTCCTGTGCTTGTCACAGACAGCTTGTGGATACGCGTTGGCTGTGCTCGAATTGTCAGTTCATGTCCGAAATTTATTTGAGACAATAATAAAATATTCAATTTTTTTGCATGGTATGCAATATTACTGTAGATTGTGTCAAACACTACCATCATCCCAAGATGAGATTGGCTTACCATGAGATCTAGCTCATAGAAATCAATATTGAAACCTGAGGTTGAATCTATAGTTTTCACCAGCTACTACTGAGTACTGAATATTGGATGTCACAAGTCTTCATTGTATTGATTCCAATGCATTTTCTGATCAATAATGGAGGCTTATCAAATTGACAAAAAACATCACATACAAAAAAGTGTGGTACATTGATTTTTCATTATTAATGGTTTATTCAGTGTCTTGTCGATATGCATCGATCGATGCCCAACGACGCGCAGTCTTTACATGAGCTATGTGTACAAGACTGCGCTTCGATGGGCGTTGTGCGATGCATATCAACACTCTGAATAAACTATTAGCCTCCATTATTATCAGAAAATATGTCAGAATTATAAGAACTATAAAATATAGTCTTAGGTTGGGGTCAGACGAATAACGACATCGCATTTACTACAAAAAATTTGATAGCCATAATTCGTGTGACCCCTATTTGTTACAATCGGGTCGTTTTCGCATTAAAAAAGTGAACAATGAAAATTTCCATCATTGAGTTGGATTTATTGTAACAATAAAGTTGAACATAATGTGGTAAAAACCCTATGTGACCCCACCTCGTAATTAATTACAACAATGGATTAGTATAGTCTACATGCTGATAAATAATACCATCTCGTAATTAATTACGACATTTTATTTATTGTAGTAAATGCGAGGTAGTAATACATGTGACCTGACCGCCTGTCGTAATTAATTACGACAATAAATTTATTGTAAAAAATATTATGTCATAATTCATCTGACCCTGGCCTTATCGAAAATACTCATCAGTAAGCACTTGAAAATGTGAAGTGGCCTAAATTTTAATACATTCTGCTTGATAAAAATTCTGAATGAAATTGTCTACAAAAAATGATAAACTGTAAAATTGGAATACTAAAAGTGGTCGAGGAGAACAGGAAAAAATATTTCAACAATAAATGACAAAGACAGGGACTGAGTTTCAAGGCGATTGCACTTCTAAAACAATGTTGATAATTGATCATCTGCATAAATAATGGCAAACTGTTGAAAAAACTTGTTATATCAAACAGCACAAAGTTTGCTGCATGCTTGTGTGCTGCATGCACACATCTGACTTTTTCGAATAAACTTGTTTTTGTTGTACCTGCCTCACAAATGGTGTTTTTTTTTTTTTGGTTTTGTGTTTAATTTTCAAATATTTTAGCTCGGTTGTCTTCATATGAGACTGGTATTAAGACCACTTCAATATTTAATAAGCTTTGATGTATCTATCACCTTGGATATTATAATCATTGTATGTATTACTGCAAACTTTCCACAGAGCTGTAAAAATAAATGTTACATTAAAAATTGTCATAAATATTTTAATTTTATACATACATTCCATTAAGTGTTGTAAAAATATAGTTTTATATACAATATGTATTGTTATTAATAAATAGATTTCACTTTTATTTACAAGTTCCCAAGTTGTCAATCAGAGTGCAATTCAGATTAATTAGGTCAGCTAAAAATGAGTTCCCTAAGATATAGAGGGGAGCTACCAGACAGCTTATACCGCCAAGTGTCATGACATCATCAGCCATTGGGGTATTTTGGTCAACTTAAGTTTGGCCAAAATCAACTTAAAATGCAGAGATTTGGCTGTGTGTGGAGGAAACCATGCAAATGCAAACGGTGCGTAAAGATGAATGCATGTTTTCAGTATTGCGCATTGGGACAAGATGCAATAGTTTATCGGCAAATTTCTGATATTCCAATTTTATCCTTTACAGCACAAATACTTCATTATTAGGAAAACAATGAAGACAAAGATTTGATAAATTACCTTCAAAAATCAGAATAACACCAATTGATCCCTATGTTTGAATAAAAATGGCTCTGAGTCTGGTATCTCAGCTTATATCTATATCTATGGTTCCCCTATTTTAGTTGAAGTAAACCTGATTTTGCATCATTTTTTAGCACTGACCTGTCTAAATATATTAATACTTACAATATTTTCTGTTTTTGAGATACATAGATAAATATTTTTGAATTTGAGTTCTTTAAGTTTATGTGCATACATTTACATGTTCATCCTCTTTGCTGCCTGCTTTATTTTTCTTTTCCTTTTGTCTTTTCTTCCGTTTCTGCCGCTTACTTTTACGAACCTTTATCACAAGAGGTTTAACTCTTGGACGCCTAACACGCTTTGGTTTCTGTATGCTCTTTGGAGGACTTGGAGTAACTAGTAATCTCTGAAGAAACGAGTTGGCATGTGTGACGTATGACAGTCCTTCCACGTTATTCTCTGTTGCTTCATGATTTGGTACGTCACCAGTGTAGGCGTAATAGTCGGAGATGGAATCATAGCCATACGCAATGGACTCCTGGGAGTCTTCTCCATCAGCAGAGTATGTGTGATCAAGATCTGATGCAGGGTAACTCATCATGCTGTCTTGACTTGAGGTCATTTCATCAATATCGGAATGTCCTTGGAAAGGTATGTTCAGTTCCTGTTTATAAGGAAAGCTGGTGTTGTTCTTTACTTCATATGTGACATGGGACTGTTGATTCACTGTCATATCAGTGTTAGCATCCAGTTTCATCTTCTTCAACGATACATAGCAGCTTGGGGATAGCAAAGATGAGATGTTACCTGTTTCACTTGTCATGTTGGAGGAACCTTCCAAGGTGTTGTTGTTGAAATTATGACTACCATGAATCTTCATTTCCAGAGATTCCAGTGATGAACAAGAGTTATTCTTGTTGAATGTGTTGTTTGCCTTGAATAAGTTTGATGATATTTTGAAAGAATTATTCGCATCATTTAACCTGTTTTCAGAAATCTCTTTGTGATCTAACTCCCCAGCTTCCTTCTTCTCCTTCTGTTTTGCTACCATTTTCATCCACGCCTTGTGTCGTTTCTTGTGGATCTTTTTAACTCTATTGAATGCTCTATCTAGGCTTGATGTATTAGCACAATTGACTTCTTTACCTGATTTACTTTGCTTTGTTTTCTGATGTTTCTTCTTTTTCTCAGTCTTTGATGTTTTGGAGACTGTTTTCAATGTCGCCGTGCTAGACCTTCGGTTTGGAACAGATATAACAATGCAATGATCACTAACTTTGCTAAGTACCAATCCCTTTTCCTCACCAACTTTTGCTAGTTTTGACTTTGAAGGTAGTCGTGTCTGATTTGACATCGGAGATGTCTCCACTTTGTTTCTTGGACTCCTCCTCCTCCTCATAGTGTCCTTTTGAACTTGTGATTTAAAAGACTGCCTGGTTATCATTTTGATTGTAGGATTTGCCGACCTGGTGCGCATATTTGTTTGAGAATCATTCTTCGTGCCTTCGTTGTCACCTGAGTTTTTTGGTACCATTTTTGAAGATCGGTTTGGTGGGAAGAGCTGCTTGTTGCATCCGGGTCTGTCTTTTTGGTCTGCTTTCAGCAGATCCAACTGCCTGAGAAATTCCTGTTGTTTCTTAAGTAGAGCTTGTCTATTTGATTCTTGGATTGTTGTAGTCCCTTGAGGAGTCGTTTCTGATACAGGATGCTGTAAAGAGGGTGGAACCTGTGTAGAAATGATACAAAGTGAAAATACACATGCTCAGATTGGGAAAGTTTTTTTTTTTTTTCGTTTATGATTTGTCTAGAAGTAGAATGACCCAGATCAGGCTGAAAGCAAATAAAATTGCAGAAATTTTGAATTAAAAAAAAACCTGAAATCTACACAAAAAATCCTGAAGAATCACACCCCTGGGGATAATTATTTTACTTCTTTCCAGTCAGGGAATTTTATAAAAATGCCTCAAAATCAGGGAATTTTAATTAGCCCAAAAATCAAAAGTAGTCAGTCAGGCTCATTTTCTCAGATATGTCGGGTCTCTGTACTTCTAGGTTGATATGCATAGGCGTAGGATTTTGAAAGTTACCGGTTTATGGAATTTTGAGTCCTCGTTAGGGAAAAGTCATCACGGAACTTTATTTTCGCAAAATGCTGGGAACCCTGGTATTATCATAACATTAACAATAAAATTAAGCAAATCTTACTGCATGGAGTCACAATTTGGGAAACACATGTGCTGAGATTTGCTAGTTTCCAATCACCAATCCGCAGTGGTGATGTGTAAATTGCTTATCCGCTTGTGTTTGTTTTGATAATAGGCTGTTATCTTACATGAGCGAGGGAAGAAGTCAAGACTCAACCAGCAGTTGACTTGACAAGACCCAAAAGGTTGCTTTTGTTCCAAACACTGACAACCTCACAGAACCTCTGCTTCCAGGCTGTCAACTAAAATCCTCATTTTACTGCATCAGTAAATCTTGTTGTATGCTCATCCATTATCAATTAAAACTGTGTTGTCATTTAGCAAGAACACTTAGTTGCAATAATGCAAACATACTACAAGATTTATGCTGTGTTCACACGTAAATACTCATGCCTAGTTTTTGCTTGAGTCATGACTGGTTCTTGAGTGAATCGACTTAGAAATTGCAGTCACACATGAACATGACTTGCACGTTGACACTAGTGGCTCGTGAACGAGACATCAACAAAGCAAGTGACTTGGAATTAGATAATAATAACTGCGCACCATCTTTTTTGAGGTCATTGCGTGGATTCTGAGGTGATTGTTTTGGACTGAAACAATCGGTGATTGTTTTGGACTGAGGTATTTTACCAAGGTAAAATACCTCAGGATTGTTTTGGACTGAGGTAGTTTACCAAGGTTAAAACCTCAGGTCCAAAACAATCACCGACGAATTCACACAATGACTGAAAAATAGATGGTGCAAAGTTATTATGGTCATTAATAACCGCTCTTTTGACATTTTTAATGCCTTTTGATATTTGTAATTTTATGAAAAAATACTTTATTAAACTTATTTCTTACTTAAAGGTCTACTTTCCTATAAGAGACTTTCGATCAGTCCAGGCGTGACGATCATCGCATAATATAATAAACGTGTATGTGTGTGTGGTGCATACTGCCATACGCGCGCTTGATCGGCGTTTTATGAGAAATCGCAGTCAGCGATAATGACATCACTGACACATACGCAGGTCATTATAAGAAGTCATTGTTACCTGATGATGACCGCGCAGTTGTTTGCGTAAAATAAGAAATAATCTTAATAGATTGGATCGCACTATCACGCAGGTTATTAATTACTTTTAGTCACCTGCGAGTATAGGCATTTTCTAATCGTGTTAACACTTGTAATCGGTTTGTGAGCAATCAAATAGTAATGACTAAATGCTCGTGTGAGAGCAAGTCCATTGACACAATGCAATCCTCTCCATATCAACCTGAATATGCTTCTGATCAAATAGGAATGTTCTTTCACAACTTCAACCATGTTGCAATTTTTTTTGACAATAAATCATGAGACTCGTGACTGAAGGCTAGACTCAGTCCATCAGTCTTACAAAAACTGCACACGCGCTTCACTGTGTTGGTTGTTGACGACTGATTCACATTGATTGAAAAAAGAAGAGCACTTTTATTAGCTTTTAATTATGACGTCTGACTTATGAATAAACAAAACTTGTTTACTTCTTTAGACCGCGTCATGTTTTGCGTACTCGAGTGCAAACTTACGCACCGCGCGCGCGATGCCCGTGAAGCCCGTGAAACGCTTTTAATCGTGTGCGCATTGCTTACGCCAAACGGCATTTTTGCACTCATAGAATGAATGCCTGTGGCATTGCTTTGTCTCGCTGAGGAGGAGTGAACTTGCCGATTGTTTTTGCTTTTATTCTTGAAAAAGGTAAGAATTGTGCAATTTTTAATATAGCTATAATCAATCTGCATTACTAGTGGTTTATAAAATGTAGATTATGTGTTATTTAGTGTTGTAAATTGAGTAAAATGAAGCAAAATATGTTACGAAAAATAAGTCAAAGTGGTGAAGCAAGATGGCGACTTTGAAAAAAAAATTTGGGAGGTATTCAAATTTTTTGAATAAATTACCATTATTGATGAGAGTGTACATCGTTCAAAGTCATGTTCGATTAGTCTTAACTGCGCAGAATCGTGGCACCGTCAACAAGGTTCCAAGTGCTCCACTTTTTTTCACATAAGTTTTCCAGTCGCCAAATGGCCCGAACAACAGGAAGTGAGGGAGACCTCATTTGGCGACTGGTGGATCCAGTCTAACTGAAGGCCTACCTGTTTGTATATTTTTCTGCTGTATCCAAATTCTTCCTGTTGTCTTGTCCGTTCATTGGTTGACAAATTCAAGACAGTAGTCGCAACAGGTGGCCTAATAGTCATCAATCCAGCAGACGTCACGACCTTCTGAGACGGAGCAGCAAATCTCGATGTTGGGGATCTCGGAGACGGACCAACAAACCTTGATGGTGGAGATCTTGTTGCCAGAGATAAGTATGGGTTCTTACGTTGGTGTAATTGCACTATGTGTCTTCCTACAGCTGATGACTTAGGAACAATATGAGCAAACCAGGGTTGCCAGGGGAGAGTAACAGTGCTGGGCCTGCTAACAAATCTTGGCTTTGTTGTCAACCCTCCACTTCTGGTAACTGCTGGATTGCATTGACTGAAATTTAAGTAAATTAATGAAAAGATTTTTGAACCTTGTTTAAAAACATTGATGTTTAAAGACATTAATTTTATGAAAGTGATCAAAAAGAATTTATGTTCAACAGACGTTGATGTCAAGTTTTTGACCTAAATATGTGATTTGGGCCAAAAATACCCAAACCCTGTTGGCAAAACAAATAAAAATTGGGAAAGCCTTTACTAAATTTTGCTTTGAACTAGGGTTGCAAAGGGCTGGAAAGTTTCTGGTAATTTTGGAAAATTTCTGTGGAAAGTTTTGGGAATTTTGAAGGACTGGCAAACTGGTGTTGTTGGTTTTTTTGTTTGGTTTCTTGATTTCAAACGCCATTTTGGGTGTTATGGGTTTTAGACACCTTTCTTGATTTCACACACCATTTTTGGGCATTACGGTTTTTACACACCCTTTTGGGTATTTTAAACACCTTTCAGATTGTAATAGACACCCTTATCAATTTTGTAGACACCTTTCTCTTGTTGACACCTTTTTGACACCTATGGCCGCCCATAGTTTGGCGTCACAACAAAATGTTTGGTAGTGAAAATTTTGTTTGGAGGCCGACTATAAATTGACCCTTACCAGACAGTTTTTTCATAAAAAAACATTTTGGCTATGCAAGTATGGACCTCACCTTTTAGGAACCCTGAGCCCAAGAGATATTGGCCTTGCATTCAATACATGTCTTCTATTGTTAGATGCATCTTCTATTGTATTCAGTAAGCTGTCCAGTAGCTCAGGGGTGTCACGTAGGAGATGAACCAGACGATTCTTGATCAGCAACTAGAAAAGGTAAGTGTTTAATATTAATATAAAAATTTAAGAGTCGACTTGTAATAAGATTGAAATCGGAATGAAAGGTTATAAAGAGCACCATGATACTTCATAGTAATCAAGAAACACCATTCTGTAGGTGGACAAAGATGCCAGTTACTGAGTTAGTATAACTAAAAAAATTTGAAACTTTCAAAAAATACTGTAAATTTTTGAAAAAAAGTTGTAAAAAGGACTAAAAATTTAAAAAAAACACGTAAATCTAGAAACAAATGTCTAGGCAGGGTTTTCTCAAATTTTTACTTTTTACCTTAATTTTTGATTTTTTTTTAAAAAATTATGATTTTTGGAAAAATGAATATTTTCCGGCTATTTTTGACAATTTTTCAAAAAAAAAAGAACAAAAAAAAATGGTTTAATCCGTGCGACTATTGTTGTTGGATTTAATTCGTGAAGGCGTACTCAAAGTCTTGTGCGTAGTGTACGCGAACACAACAACCTTGAAAATGTACGCTCGCATCAGAGACCACTGCGTATTTGGTACAGGCACGCGTTCACAAATTAAATCCAACAACAATAACTTAGTTAGTTTCAATGATGTAAAACAGACAAACAAAATCATATAATGACAGTTAAGTATCAGTGTAAATCTTTAATCAAAAATCTGAATTATCTCTTGATTTTCCCAAAATTGTGTTGTATTTCAAATTTCGAATTTCACTCAGTCCGGAATTAACTTAAGTCCAATTTTGTGCATACGGACCTTATGGTGCTTTCATATGCTCATGTAAATTTTGCTGCTTAGTTGCTGCGTATATTTACGTATCTACGTATATTTTGGGCAAAAACTTGCCGCTTCCGGTTGTCGCAGCGGGAAAGCTACATGTCGCTGAGATAATCAATATCGCAAAAGTTGTCGCACAACAAGATTTTCGAGTTGATATGAATTCAAATTTCAGAACAACATGAAGCGGCAAAGCTACAAAACTGCAAAGCTACAAAAGTGTGAAACAAACTAAGCGACAGAGCTACAAAGCGACAATAAGTATGAAAGCAGCATTAGAGTACAAAACAGTTTATGCCAGTTGTGGGTCTAGCAAAGCCTTAACAACTGTAGTTTGTGTGAGACAATTTATACTCAGCCTCAAAATAAGAATTTTCCCTACCAAACATTTTGTTGTGACATCAAACTATGTCTAAAACCAACAACACATACCGGGTATAATGGCCGCCCATAGTTTGATGCAGGTTTGAGTAACAATAAAATGTTTGGTAGCGAAAATTTTGTTTGAAGGTCGAGTATAAATTGACCCTGTGTGCAAAGTTATTTCATTTCATAGAGATATTGTTGGGTACTGATTTCTAAAACATTTTCTTACCTGTTGATGCTCCAATACTTGAGTAGATGTGTCCAGTTTAAGTTGGTGCAACAACCCAACTGCATGATGAAATTTAACAGGCTTGTCCCAGTATTCATACTGTGAAAATAATGAACAATTTATGTTACACAGATCTCAATTTTCAACTTCAATTCACATAGCCACACACAAGTTATAGTAACATCCCTTGATTACTTTCCTGAGTTGGCACAGCAGGCCTGTGGCACAGTATGAAAACAATCCACCATAATCTTATTTTTTATGGTACCCATATCTACAATTTTAACCTTAGCCTAGTCATTCTAACTAGTGAGCTTTGTGCAAAACAAATGAATGTTGCCTCTTTTCTCACAACCTAAACAAGAATCACTCATATTATATAAACTAACACCTATCAACTTACAAAAATGCAGCAAACTGACCCCTTGAACTTAGTAAGAACGTCAGTTCAAATCTCATCTCAATCCAGATAAAATTGTCTGATCTGTAAAACTTTGATTGTGTATGCTTGTCAGGGATTTATTGATAAATGCTGCAAATAAATCTGATTAAATATAGACATAGTATCAGTCTCACCTTAATTCCATTCAAAATACTAACAAAAGGTTCTAGGTCTTCTTTCTTGGCATAAAATTCTGGGAAAAAAATAGTAAAAATTGTTAAAATTTCAACTGTTTGATTTTCAACTTTATTTCTACTTATTATCAAGGGCAGGAAGGGGTGCATTATACAAAAATATCATAATTTTTCCTCCAACTATTTTGCTCCCAAACATTTGTCTAGCGTATTTGTCCCTCTCCAGTTCAATTTGTCCCTAGTTTGATCCCCCTCCCCCATTTTGAAAATCCTAGCACTGCCACTGAGCAAGTGAGATTGGAGACACAATATTCATTGTCATTTTGGTTCATTTTTTGCAACACTTTTACAAGATTTTTTAATGCATGTAAAGCTTGAAGTAACCTGGAATAAATTCGCTTCACTCTTTAGGAATTTATCATATCTGACACTGCGCCTTGTTTGACGGGAATAAAAATGTACAAAATCATTGCATCCCGTGCAGATGTTGGAGTAGTTCATGCTCATGAAGCCAAGTTACTTTGAAAACTACGACTTCAGCAAAAGGAGCAAATGTTATTTTTATGCAATTGAGGTCTAATGAGCAACAAGTATAGCATCACTAAGTGACAGCTGTTCTGATTTGGTGATGTTTGCCCGGGGGGGG
>JXSR01S007834.1:23317-33534 GCA_000969725.1 Ophiothrix spiculata
TTTATGGTGAAAATATGCTATTTTGGCGGCCATTTTGAAAAAAGCGCCCTCACGGCCCCACCCACCACTGGGCAATTTGCAGACAACCTGATTCCAAAACCTTAATGCATAAGGATCCCAAAAATACCTCTCTCCGAAAATCTCCCTAGGGGGGGAGGGGGGGTTGGCATAGCCCATAGACTATAGGTAGGTAGGACATTTTAGAAGATTCTATGTAATGTCTACAAATTATGCTTGAGTTCAAATGTTCTGTACCTGCATGATAATGCATTTTGTAAAATATTTTGTTAACCCATTACTTATTCTCACTTGAGTCAATAAGTATAGATAATCCCCACTTGATAAATTGCAATCCTTTTGTGTAAAGAAAAAGCACAACTAAGATGGCCTGGGATATTTGCTTTTGTCAAAGACAATAGCCTATCCCATACTTTGATTGACAGATGTGTTTTGTGTGGTAAGATTAATTCAATATTTTTTTGTCAATTACAATTTGTAAACTATTTGTAAACTAAATCATTTGTCTTATTTATAATGAGATAACTTACAACAAACAGGCGTAATGTCTTCTTTCACACTGTTGTCTACAAAACAAAAAGGGCGGGCAGGCAGGCAGGTGGGTAAGTAGGGATATTCAAGTCATGCAGTTTTAGTTAAGCTTAGAGAGGTAGAAATGAAAAAAAAAAGAAAATCAACATAATTCTTTTACTGTATCTGGCTCTTGTGAAACTGACAGGAATTAGAGGGTAGATTCTTGCAAATTAATGTTGTGTTTATCTTATCAAACTTGCATTTTTTGATGGGCATCTAGGTATCGTGGTAGACAATAACCACTTAATAATATGTTAACCATTGCAGAAAAATCTAAAATGCTGGTCACACTTTATATATCTAGTGCCCCTTTAAAAGTGCCAAAATGAAATGCATTGTACAACACAAGACATCATACCCTTCTTTTTGATTCCATTCCTGTAATTGTAACTGGGGTAAGCACACATTCTCTTACATCAATGAAAACATCTAGAGTACTTACCCATGGTCTGTTATTGTTCCCTGTTTTGAGTATGAATATTTACCCCACATTACAGATGCACTCATACATAAGAGGGGTAAAACTGACATACTTGTTGTGTTCCAAAAGTCCCAGCTCCTTTATGTTTTGTAGAAGAGGAGAATATTTCTGTTTGGGCAAATGTGACGTTTCCATTTTTATAATTCTATTAAGGGTGATTTAAAACAATGTGAAGCTGTCATATATAAAAAAAAATGCTCAATTTGTAATGATTATCAATTTAAAACGAAAATTTTACAACAGCAACAAAGAGAAACATTTTGATGTTTACATAACCCTCATCCCTCAGAATATTTGTTGCAGGTCTTCAATTTTAGGTCTAATTCAATATGCCAGATTGATGAAGCTAATCCAGGAGCAGCATCACAGAGAGAATAGGAGGGGGGGGGGCAAATTTCCCTACCTAAAAAGGATCAGAAAAATTTAAAAAAAGGAAAGCAGTAAAATGCAAATAAAAAGACTGGAGAAAACAAACACTTGCTAGAAATGTTATAAAAACTGTTGTAAAGTTAACTTGGTATCATTTTTTTTTATTTAGAAATTGAAATAGTTTACCATTAGTTGCCTGTGCCACTTGTGAGATCCCCCTTCGGTTTTTTTTTTTTGCTTGTCAGTTTTTTGGACAATGTTGGTTGCCCCCTTTCTAACAATAAACCCTGGGGCAGTGTCTGGGATAATCATTTCAACTAGTACTACTGTTATGCATCTTCACTTGTATTTTAGGTGAAATTTAGGAGTGTCATTCGATTCATTTAAAAAAGTATCACAATTAGATGAAACTAAGAAGTTGTACTTGTTTAAGTAGATCCTTACTTTTATATAATATCATGCACATTGTCTCAACTCAATAATTATAAGTCTTGATCAAAATAAAACTTTTGAACACAACTTGGTGACCCAAAAACACAGACAACACAGTCAGTGAGCATGCTGCTGTTTATGAACTTTGTCCACATGTTGTGTAGCTTTTTGTCTCTCCAAAACATCATTACTATAATATACAAAAATGCAGGCCTCATCCTGGACTGATTCCACAGACAATTCTCCTCTGCTCTTTTGCTACACAATTTTCCTTTGCTCTTTTTGCTACAGACCTATATTTATCCAATTTTGAATTACTGTGTTGAGACAGACCCTAGGGCTTTATTTCTATCACATTTAAACATGATTGCCTATAATGGCAAATGTTCAAAGGAAAACAGAACCAAGTGTCACATCTTGTGCTCAAAGACAAGAGCCTACATGTACCAGCAAAACAGGTGGCAGAATCTTGTGTTTTGATGACTTACAATATTATTCTTTAGTTATGAAATCTATATTTTGACCTAATTTTGTGCTTAGTGAGATAAATATTTCAAAATACAAACTCAAGATAGATTTGTACAAAAACATTTACTTTCATAATTGCCATCACCTAAATGTGATCATGGATTTACAAAGATTAAAAAATGGACAGATTCATCCCATCATGGTCCATAACAGAGGCTGTACATGTTAAACTATAGGTTGAAATGCCACATCTCATAGCTCATTATGCAATTGTTCTTTTTAAAAAGTCTTGGGATACTGCTAAACATCTAGTATATCACCTGTTTGAGCCTCACTATTTGCCAACAGATGATGTTGATTATCAAGCCAAGCAATATTGGGCAACTGTGTTGGAGAAATTCAAGTATTAATTAAAATAAATTAATACTGATTTATGACACTCACACCAGTTTAATATTTACGTAATATTTTCAGAGAAACCCTTCTCTGTACTCATTTTAACCTTTTCCTGTCGTAGGGCATACCCCCGTAGGGGTACGCCATAAATTACTGCCAGCTCAGGCGTAGGACGTATGGGGTACGCCCTAACCAACACTATAGTATAACTAATTTCACGACCTCTTACCTTCCAAAACACTATCACAGGCAATGTATACAGTTCATAAAGGTCTGTTATGCTGATTTTTCATTGAATCATGTAGAATACTTCTAAAGATAAATTTAATTAATTAATTAGTCAGTTTATGGGTAAAATGCCTTCAGCCTGTGGCGGAAAAAGTGGTCAGACTGGAAAGGGTTAAGTACTGAAAGGACAATACCCAAAAATACAATGGTTGTGACGGTTCCCAGATGGCAGCATAACACTAGTAATAAGCAGAGCAGTGCCTTGTAACATCTGTAAAAGGTGCTATACCAAGTGGGTCAATAAAAACGCAATAGTTAAAACGGGCAGTATATATAAAAAACAAAATAAATACTGAACAAATAAGTAGATCATGGATAATTACCTTAACGAGTGTTAAAAAGAATGGGAATAATTGGTTACGGCATTCTAAAGATATGGTTATTTTAATAGGATGGTATAAAATCATTTCTGTCCAACTATCAAATAGTTTGATCATTGTGTCTAACAAGGATTGAATGTAACAATGCCTTTGTATTATTTTTCGCTGACACTGAAAAGCCTTTGATGGCTTTTAAAAGTGTCATATGGGTTTGCAGAACATATACTTTGATCAACACTAAATAGGCGGGCCTCTTCACATAGTGAATTGATACCAATAAGCGTGTGTGTAGCTGGACACAGCACTACTGCAAGAGACGTGGCGCGCGTTGCATGTGTGACTCGCGCATAATTATCTATGGCAAGCGTGTAATTGGGATTATCTTTACTTGCGGATGAAGAAAAGCCTCATAATTCCCGCCTATTATTGGACATGCAACCTGAACTACTAGCATTGCTATCTACTGCAGACAAGATAGGTTGGATTTGACAAACAAATTCCAGTGAGAGTACCACATACCAGTCAAATTAAAATCAATTTTCTAAAAAATTATTCATTTGATGAGTGACAGAAAAACTGATTCATAATAACAAAGTAAACCAAGGTAATGCAAATAAAGACTGTCACTTTAGATCCAATTATCTGGAGACAAATTACCTTTATCAAATCAACAAGCATGTGTTTGTCCTTGATCCATACAACAACAGTTAACAAAGTCAAGATTCATACCTTGGTATTCAAGGTCACCTTCGATTATGATTGTTATGAAATCTCACCATCAATGTCATCTATGCCCATAGGATATGCAAATTATAAAAAGATATGATATCTTTCTGAAATACTGTTTTTCTATTTCTTGAAGTGGATGGAGAAAATTCATTTTTGGACAATATTTAGATGTCTGATTTTGTCCACGTCTTTTATTTAATTTGTGCATTTTTGCCCACAATAAACTTAAAACATCATGATTTTGTGGTGCATCATCACTGACCTAAAATCAAAATAAGAATATATAGGTCAAGTCACATATTTAATGAGTGATGCTGTTTTTTTTTTTATAAATGTCTCGTTAATTTAATTGTGTATATAGTTTTCAATTTAATAAATCAATTTAATCTACAATTAGATATGGTCTCATTTTTTAAGTTGGGACCCAATAAAAGGTTTTGTTACATTTCTATCTAAAATATATGTTCTTTTTCAGTATATTTTCACTATGGGAACCAAAATAGACTTGTTTGGGGGCTCAGTTGAAAGCTAGATTAATGGTCTTTCATTTCCAGAAGAATAATAAAAATAAATAATTTAATCAGTAATTGCTACGGTTCGATAAACGTAATTAGCCAGGGGTGGTGGAGGAGGAAGAGGAGTAGGAGGAGGAGGAATTGTATCAAAGAGGAGGCAGAGGAGGATATAAGGGCAAATAAGTGGTAAAAGAGGTAAAGAGGACGTTTTAGTTCAAGAAGATGATAGAGGGGATGGTAATGAGGTCTTGGGCGTGGGGTAGAAAGTTGAAATTAATTATATCAATTGTTAACAAGAGGGTTTTTATCAATTTAATCAATCTTAAAATTACTCAAATAACAAAATTGAGATTCATATTTGTTTCATCAGGTTAAGCAATGTTAAATACAATGCTTATTTGCTAAATTTTATGCACAGGAAACATTTCACTGAATATAAATACTACAAGCTGCAATTAACTCCTAAATTTGTAACACCCTGTATAATGTATGCAACGTTGATGATGAACTTTTTTCTGATATGTATGGATGGGCAATAGGCTAAACTCTATGTTCAACGCAATTACTTTTTATATACAAGTCCTATTTTTTGTCTGGATGTCAAACAATTGATGATCATTTTGACAATATTTTTGTTTGTCTCACCCTGTATAACTCTTAGCCACCTTGTACGCTTGATTTTATATGCACATTTTGAAATTGCTGACACAATTAGCTTTCAGGATATATATACTTATATGCACTTAAGATGCATATTTTTGGAAATCCGGAGGGTTTTATATAAGAAGAGGCTATATTTCACTAAAACACACATGTAACGCGTTTGGGTCCCAACTTAAAAAATGGTCCCAACTTAAAAAATGAGACCATATACTGAATTAAGTGACCTATAAATTGAAAGTCCAGTTTACATTCACCTTAGGCAATATTCTATGATGCTTGAAAAGGCCTTAATAATCATATAGAGATATTTGCTTCAATATATTTGTTTTATTCAGAAATGGAATAACTTGTTAATGCACCCTTAATACACCAATATGTTTATGCCAGTAGAATTACTAAGTAAGAGGAAATTTGCAAATTTAAACAAAAACAAAATGAAAGAGAAAATAGAATGACAAGCTTATTCCATATAAATATCTCAAATATTTAAACAAATTTTACAGAAAATCAGACAGCTGATCATGAAATAATGGAAATAATGCAGGTGATTCAGATTCAATGATGGAACTCTTATTGTTCTTTATCTAATTGGACAAAATACAAGCATTAATATACTTCAAGATCGAATTATAAAAGCGATAAAAATATTTACTGATTTGAAGATCTCCGCTACTTGCCTGAATTTTTGCCACTTAGGGACTAAAGTTTTAATCCACAGATCAGAAAAAAGGTAGTAAAATCATATTTCTTGTATATCTCAAATACCATTAATCCTGTTCAAAAATGGCAAACATCCACTAGTATTAAACAACATGCCTATTACTGACTTCCATGAAGTTAAGCATAAATACAGGTAGTACCTCAAAGTTGTAAATACATAATGGTCTTTCGAAGTAGTAAAGTCTTTTTCCAAAAAGTTCTATTTATTGATTTTCTCAAAAGTTAACCTATTTTAAACAGGTTATACATTTCTTACCATCAATTATCTGAAAACTTTTCATATACAGAATGTAAGGCTCGGTCACACATCACCATATAGAGCCCTATACGCATGAATCATAATGTACACTGTTTTTGCTATTCGTACATTTAGGCTCTATATGGTTATGTTTGACTGAGCCTTATAAGGCCCTTATAGCATTTTAATACATTCTGGAGCAACCATATTGATTTGTAACATTTACTAATACAAAACATTCATATTTTTTAATTTTATAGAACTTTGGGTCAGGTTATAGTTCTTTTTGAGCTACCAAATATTTTGTGTAACAAGTCTTTGTTATCTTATAATCTAGTAATGTAATTCCAATGCATCTTCTAATCAATAACGGATAATTGGTGTTGTAAATCACCAAACATTTTAACCAAATACTCCTCAATGTGGTAGTATTGATTTTTCATCACCAGGCCTCTGTTATTAATACAAAATTCATTGGAACTATATATCAGATTACAAGATAACAAAGACTTGTTGCACCAAATATTTGGTAGCTCAAAAGAACTATGTTTTCAGCCTCAACCACTATCAACTAATATCAGGCTGTGGTAAAATAAATAAATTATCTTTGTAATTCTGGTCTTTCTTTTTAAACATTAATCTTGAAGTGATATAATTTTCATCAAATATTATACATATCTAAATATGCATGACATATAAGTGTAGTCTTAATGAAATATTAAATATCTATAGATATAGTATTTTTGTGCTGCACTTTTGGAGGACCATACTATCAATGATCGGTTCCCAAATTATTTGTCCTAGCAAGAACACACCGATGTGTTTATCCTGAATACTTGAAATACACCAAGAATGTCGTTTGTAACCAAATTGATGTTCCTTTTATTGGGTTTGTAACTCTATTCCCATATTGGGTTAAGTCAAATGTTTTTGGTATTGGTTTGGCGCTTGTACTAAACCCATCTCTTATTTTTGGATATATGTAACATTGATCTTCTGAGAAGAGCCATTTAGCTTACTACGTTACAGTGTAAAACAATGGAAAGGGTATAGCAATTTCCTCTGCGCTATATTTATATCACTAGCTGGAGGCGCTCGATGGCTTTGTTTTCATCCAACAGTCTTTTATCCAATTTAGCCTTTGTTGCTACTGTTTTTCAGTATTTTACTCAATTAACGTTTACTGATGTGAGAATAAATACAAGTTAATGAACTGCCGGTTGCTGGTAAAGTAGCCAGAGTTTTGAGTTTCAACATCAAGTGAACAATATCCTGCGACACTGTTATTGCGTGTGTCTCGCTCATCATATGCCCTACAGCCACATTTATTCAGCTATCAGTATAATGCTTTTACAAGTATCACAATTAAATAGCTGTGATTTCTACAAGGTTTTAACGGCCTGATTGAGGAAATGAAGGTGGTTTGAAACTCTGGTTCCACAAAACAGCTTAAATTAAGCCATTTTGAATAATTTACATTTGAGTTATTTGTCTGAACTCATCAAGGTTCAACCAGTGACCTTGTTAAGATCGGGATGCACTTTCCTATCAAAATTCTTTTTTGCTGTTTATATTATTTGTAGCAGTGGTTTAGTGCCCTGTGTCTGCATGTCCAACATTGCCATGCAGAGAGTGAGAGGGGGCCCCTTGCCCAGGCAGCGCGCTGAGCTTGCTGCTGACAGCAGCCAACAGAAATTTATGGTTACCAAAAACCATAGATTTGGATGAACAGTTTGGTCTCTAATTTCAACATTTCTTTGTTTTTGAGAAAACAATCACAGTGGTAAGTTTGCATGGGCATGTTGATCCTGTAACAATAACAAATTGTCATGTGTGGGATAAAGTGAAATTTTAGAATCAAGATGATGGGCAATCTCTTTAGGTTCTCTGGTTTTATTTGGCTTCTGAAACTGGTATTGATTTATTTGGTCAAAAGTACCCCTCCCTGCTCTGGTAATGTATGAAAAATTGTTTTATCAAGATTTCATGTTGCTGTAGCCAAGAAAAGACTATGCTTCTTTGGCCACATCAACAGAATGCCAAACTCAAGAATGCCTAAGATTGTGTTTGGTGCCCAAACACATGGGGAAAGACCAAGAGGCAGGCCAGCAAAGAGATGGGAAGATTGTGTCAGGGCAGACACCAAAGCAAGAGGACTAAACTCCCTCTCAGAAGCTGTACACCTTCCCAAAGACCGGAACAAGTGGCAGGAAATCATGGAGCAGAAGCCATCACACAGACCTGATCTGGTGCGGAAGGCTTGGGTCAAGGTAGACCAGTAGTATGAACTGGCAAATATTAAATAATTATTACCAAATGAATGATTTTGTTTGAGAATATTCAATTCAATAAACCCAATTTGTGCAAATTTTGGATGAGGTTAATGTCATGATGTTACTCCTACTATGTCTGCAGATCTGACCGATCAAACATTTTACATGGGCAGGTCAATAATCTCCACGAGGGGCAACTAGCTATTATACTGGTTGTCAACACTATCATATTATTTCAAAGTCTCACAATAAACAATAAAACAATTTATTTTCTTAGAGTATCATTGACATTTCCATGCAATGTCCATGTCAGTGTCATCTCTTTGAGCCAAACTCTTGGGACCATTCTTTTGCTTGGCAAACCTATCTCTTTCCGACTTTAAATTACCGAGACACTGAACCTCAGACATGAATTATCTGATATTGTTCAGATATTACCAGATTATAGCACAAATATTTATTAAGTAAGCAAAATTAAATCAAAAATTTCAATGTTTGCAACAGCAATGGTAACTTACAAGAGTCTATCATGTCTATGGAAGCAACAACTTGTTACATATAAGTTGTTGGATTTAATTCGTGAATGCATGTCTGTGACAAATGCGCAGTTGTCCCTCATGTGAGTGTACATTTTCAAGGTTGTTTTGTTTGCGTCTACGCACAAGACTTCAAGTAAGTGTTCATGAATTTAATCCAACAACTATAGACTTTATAGTTATGCACTTTTACTGAAAAATTGCTGTTGCTAACATTATCATTAAAAGTCTAAATTATTATTTGTATTTCCATAAGAGCTATAACGACCATAATAAGGTGAGATTAAAAGGGGAAAAAAAAAGATCAGATGATTTAAACTTCACAAAATTAAAGAGGATTATGTGATTGAAGTCAATATTTACAACTTATGTGTAATCTACAGATGCTAATCTTCATGTAGGCCAAATATTATGAGAATGTGTCATGTACAAGTGTCAAGTGGTATAAGTGAGTAAACCGCTGCACTGAACATGAAATACCTCGTCACTATAATCTCAAGTTACAATAGCCTTAAAAAGTACAAATAGCTACATCACAATTACTTAAACTGCATAAGTGATAGGATGTGATTAAGTAATATCTCTTTTCCAGATGTTTCTGCAGTGTATTAAGGAGAACATGTGCATAAATCTAATGGATTAAGAATGGACTTAAAACCTCCTTTCCTATAACGGCAATTCATGGTAACCTGTTCAATCATGCTGACCAACCTACCATGGTATCTAAAACAGCCAGTAATGCAAAGACAATGCACATAATGAATTGGTCTATTTCATGGGTTCAGCTTCAAAGGAATACTTAATTAATTCAGGCAGAAACTGCCAGCGTTGATGATCAGACCACATCATTAACAGGAGGGACATGAGGGTTGGCTAATTTGGTAGGGCTATTATCATGTCGGCTAATTCTGCAGGACTATCTAAGAAAAAGAAAAAGCTTTGCTCTGAATACTGACACATAATACCAATGTCCCAATTATTGACTGGTCTGACTCACCAAATCAAAGAAAAAAGACATGGCTTTCTCTTGGGAAATTCTTCCGGTCTGTATACCAGGTAGGATGCCTGGTAAGAAGTATTCCAATAAGAGGAGAATGCATGGGGATGAGGAAGCATGATGAGGAGGAGGGGGTTCATACCAGGTAGGATGCCTGGTAAGAAGTATTCCAATAAGAGGAGAATGCATGGAGATGAGGAA
>JXSR01S007835.1:17552-32485 GCA_000969725.1 Ophiothrix spiculata
AAATCGTCAAAACTGGCAAAAAGTCGACATTATGCTGGAGGTGACGCTGAGATTCCCCCTATATGAATCACACCCGAAGTACCCGATATCGGCCTGAAATACCCCACATCTCAGTTCTTTTCAAATTTTATGAAGTGTAAAACGAAGTGAAAAATCGCTACTTAGTATCGAAGTGATTATGTAACTCACCTTGTTACTGGACCACCTGACAACAAATAGTGCAATACTTTTGTGTGGTGATCAGTTCGTTTCATCTTTTGTCAAGTTTGTTAAGTGTAATCCGATTATCACACAGATAACTGGATCACGCTTTCTGGTTTCGAACTATCCACGTCGGGCTAACTGTATGTAACGAAAAGTTCAAAATATTAGACATCAATTAAAGAAACTTAATTTTAATTTGCGAGTTTTAGCTTTATAGCATGCAGATGCTTTTTTCTTTAATATGGTGACTTATTAGCGGGAAACCTTTTTTTATTTGAAATGACTGCAACAGATTGAAAGGAGATTCTCCCCGATAAGACAAGGACTAAACGTCTTGTATTACTTTTAATGAATAGGTTATCCAGTGTGCGTTAACAAATCTTTCATTTTTTTGTGTTAAAGTCTTAAATTCCATTTTTTGATAAAAATGATGGAAAAGATGCAAAACAATTAGCAAGCTAATTTATTATAAAGCTTTGATTTTTATATGTGTTAAATTCTTTATTTTGTTGTTGTTGTATTGTTATGTAATGACATCGATATCGTGTATCTTATTATTGGGCAATTTTGATTCGTTCTCTTTGAAGGAAGGAGATTACTATTATTGTTTCAATTTAATATATTTCGGACATGAACATGATTTCTGAACACAAACACTGCGTATCCACAAGTTGTAACAAGGACGGGACACCGGGAAGTACGCAACAACGTTTCCAATCAGTAATCCACAGTGCCGCGACATCGCGCGTGCCTGAAAAGCGTTATGTACTTGAGTAAAATGTAAACGCAATTGTGTTACGCAAGGCTCTAAATTTTCGTATCCGAGAATTATTTGAAACAACAATACATACATATACATTTACTCACTGTTCGATGTTGTATTTTGTACTTAACCAAGCATTTAAACATTATTTCAATCCCGAGTTTATACCCACTGTTTTAATGACTTTTGAGAATCCAAATAAAGACATTAAGTCAATCTCAGTCGAATCCTTTTTCATAAGAATACAAGGTTATAGTTAATGCGAGTTTAGTTTTTCATGGAAAATGAAAAAGAGAGTTATTATTTCAATCCTATATGAATCTTTTTCCATTTGGAAAGAAGCAATATTATATACATTACGTTTAAAAAAAACATGTAAAATTATTCATGGGATTTCCATTTCAAACTAACCACATGAGATAATACTGATGGTAAAGTTAATTCATTCATTCATTCATAAAGTGTCATCTTGAACGTTTTTCAGAGATACACTGAATATGTTAAAAAATTGTCTTCAACAATCCAACAAATTCCTAAATCCTTCCTGGCTTGACAAATTTGCATATGATGTACGCACGAACAAGATTCACTTATGATGTAACAATTGAGTTTTTTAAGGAACATTTTCACTTTACTTATATATTTCATTATACTCTTAAAGTTACCGGTCGTATTTAATGTAAACAGTACGTAAAAAAGACACCATTTATGTTCACTTATTATGTAATAAAGCCCTTGGTACTTTATCAATTGTCAGGAAGACGTCACGATGATAGGATGAATGAATTTATCATCGAATTAAAAGCATGGTAATTATTCACATTGAATGTGCTGATGGGAAAATACTGGCAGACGAAACCGATTATGTAAGGTATAAGGTAAATGACATGCGACTGAGGTAAACGACCTGATGATGCGTTAATGTATATACAATGTACATAGACCTACATATCTTTCTATGTATGTAGTACAAGTATATGGAATACAGAAATTGTTTTGGACAAAAAGCCCCTATTCATCAAAAACACATTGATTCAGGATTTTCAGAGTTATACCCTTATGTTTTTTCGACGTTTTGACCCTTCGGAATAATATACCTTATGTTATGACCCGTATGATTTTTTTCCGGAGTTTTGATCCGGAACAATAAACCTTTCGGAAAAGTGACCCTGAGAGGCAATTGACATCAGGAGCATTTTGTCAGCTTGTTAATAGTATCAGTACTATCAGTTGTATAGATTTAGATAATCAGACAGGCTAATGAATTTTATCATTGTAAATCTAGTATAGAGCTAAAAGCAACAATGGATTATTGGAGTCACGTTGACGTTACAACAGATGATGCTCCATAAACCCATTGACAAATGGAATTGTCGACTGCCTTAAAAAAGAAAGAAGAAAATGACCCCGGGCGTGAATTGTGAAATGTTTATACTCCGTGGCCGTTTTAATAAAAACAGGTGATTTTTTTCCCCGAAAGCTCATAATTTTTCGACTATATGAATTTAATCTAGTTTGGACAGATTGAAGGCTTGGTACTTCTTATTAAATTAGAAATATAATTGCATATGGGGTGTTAATGGGGGACAGTTCAGTATTCCGGCAGGTTACTGATCCGACAGTTTTTTTTTCTCCGACAGGTCGATATTCCGAATTGTCGGAAAAACGACCTGTCGGAGAAAAAAATTGTCGGAGAAAACAACTATCAATTGAAAAAACAAACTATCGGAGTAATTACCTGTCAGAATACAAATGGTCTAATCTCAATTTGGGGTATTAAATGTGAATGAAAAATCAGTTTAGTCTAACTCTTAGCCCTAACTTTGTCTTTTAAATTTCGTTTGGATGACCTTCCCGCCGGGAGGGTGCGGGGCAGTCAAATATGAAATGGTTACGGGTCTAAGGCCCACGCTCCGACAGGCTGGGCATTCGGTGAGAGCAAAGGCTCAAAGAATGAGGGGTTATTGACACTCTATTTTTGGCACTCAGAGAAAAATACAAAATTTGAGGGCTTATTGGTCAAAAAATGAGGGGTCCTTAGGTGAGAGCCTGTTTATTTTTTTCCTTTTATTTCGGTGAGCGAAAATTGACGTTCGGTGAGAGAAAAATATAATCAATGATGGAGTCTTTGGGTGATAGCACATGCAATTGTAAAAAAAAAGGGGTGGGGGTCTTTGGGTGCCAGCGACGCTGAAAAAGGGGGTATTTTGATTCTTACAATACGCGTCGCCTCTAGAATTGGACTACCCCCCCCCCCGGCGTTTTCCAATTTGATTATGATGTTAACACAGCATTTTTCACTGAAAATCATTTACATGGTAACAACCTTTCAATAGTGTTTGATTATGACGGCCTGACTTAGAAAAGGATTACAAAAAGATATCTAGTATGTTCACTATACATTTGAATATAGAAGCATGTGGAATTTAATCAATTGCGAGGAAGACGTCAAGATGATATGATGAAGGAATAAATCATCGAATTAAGAGTTCAGTAAATATTCACATATTCACAGGGAATTTGCGGATGGGAAGGTGTTGACAGATGCAATCCATTATGTAAGGTACATTGTTTATGAGGTAAACGGCATGCTACTCAGGTTAATAACCTGCTTATGACTTATTGTATAGCGATATCGAAAGTTGTGTGATACCATATGAGAGCGCATATTTTTTTTCAAAAATCCCTGTATATTTTCACGCCAATATTATGTTTCATTGAAGAGATATGGTCAACAAGTGCTGAATAGCTGAAAAATTTTGCTAACAAAACTAAATATATGGGTCACTCTCGGATACATTTTTACCTGTAGCATTAATTTGGCTCAAGATATACGCATGGAACTTTACAATTGCTTTATGTAGGTGATGACCCACGATTCAAATGTGGAAAAAATAAATAATATTTTCACCTGATCGGAATACCTACCTTTAAATCGGTAAATGTTTATTCTATACATGCTTTATTTATTTTTAGAAAGCAGTTTAATATGAGTTTACAAACTAATAGGCTATTTACTTACATCTGCCCTTGTAGAAACCACAACCTCTTGAAAGATTATTATTTCGCGAAACTTCCTTTGGGAACAGGGTTTTTGAAATTTTGGCAGGACATTTTTTGACGCGACATAAAATTGTTTTTTTTTGGCCGTCATTTTCAAACGTTTCGTCCGATTTTCATTTTTCCCCTGTACTTTGGTCCTTTTTACATGTTTTATCATTGACAAGACTTTCAACGTAAAATTCATATCGGAACGAGTGTTTTTTTAAAGGCACCAACGGTTGGGAAATACCTTGGTCACTTAAATGCTAAAACATTTGTCTTATGTTTGGGATATTAGAATCTGATTAATGTGATAGAAATTAGAAATTCGACCATTGACGTGATTTTCGACTATGTTCAGCTGCAATTGCCCATATCTCGTAATTAAATACGTCAACCTTAAGGTACCTTTCGATATGACTGATCACATTTATATTTTACTTTGTCTACACATGCAATGTGCTAATTTAGTTTTATATTATTTAGCTTTCTAAATTTAACATTTAGAATTTAACATTCTAGCATTAGCATTTTAATATTTTTACCCTTTTCATGTAATTGTAAATTGTGTACTGCTTATAAATATCTTCTTGTATTTTGGCTTGAGCCACAATCAAAAATGAATCTGAATCTGAATCTGAACGTTGAAGGAAGAAGGATATTGCTTTTCTTACTAATATACTAATATTATTCCAGACCTCAATATTAGTATCAGATCAAGTGTTTTAGAAAGTAAACAGATACAGATATGTAAGGCCTATGATATGTATAATGAAACTGTAAAATGACAGAAATTTGATCAGGTCTATAAATTTAAATAACATACAACAATACAGCACATATTATCTTAGACAAGATGAAATCAAGTTGAAGTACGATGTTACATAATGCAGCAACACGTAAAACAATAATGTTGTATTCCATGTAATTAAAGAAGACAGCACGGTTTGAACAGGTGAAAAACCAAACTTTGTTTTCTTTTGTTGATGAAAAGCCTCTAAAAGAAACCAAAGTAAGCTAATATCGCTGCACAAAATTAGAAAGCGTTTTATGTTTATCTATATTATTCAAAGGTTTGTTAGCATTTGAAAATTGATGGAACTATTATGATATAAAATCTACACCGATGTAATAGAATCACTCAAGTCATTACAGCAATCTACAGCGTGTCTCATTAAAAACCCACTTATTTTGTAATGAATAAAACCACAGTGCTAATTAGTTATTACAAAGGTTAAAGGTACATTTGTCCTGATTAAAATCATTGAGTAGAATTTTTTGAAAATAGATTTTAATCATCGTTGAGTTTTTATTTGGACATGTTGTATACGTCAGGGTGAATTATGCCTTTCATTTCGGTAATTTTAAGTAACATGTATGCTGCCCTAAATTCGGCAATTTTATTTTGTGAAATTGAATTTTGGCAAATTGATTAAAAGTTGATAAATGTATCAATTTTTTGAAAAACAGATTATACATGAGGAAAATAATGATGTTCATTTTTTCCACCAAAATTACTTTTACTGAGAAAATTTCTAAAAATCCTACATTTTATGATACATTTCTTGCCAAACAGGCAACTTGAAGTTTGTTAAATTACTTGTGAAGTTACTTTTTAAATTGGAACATCCATTCGGATGTTGTGTGTTTTTCCAACATTATAAAGTTAATGCCAAAGCAAAAATTGAAAAAGAGGGAAAAAGGAATTTGTCGCCTATTTGGCATATAATACAAAAATCGGCAATCGCCCCTCTCTCTCAGGAAAAAAACATGCGACAACAAAATAAGTGTTGGAGGTCAATATTTACAAAGAACATGAAGAACACTAGCCAAAACTTTTTTTTTTTTTCTAAAAAAGGTGAGGTTTGTACAAAAACCACCATCGGCTTTCTTTCTTTTTAAATTCCCTTTCTCTATACTCCATGAACTTAGAAATGCAAACCAAACGACACAGGAAATTTAGCAGCATCTGTGCGTAAATAATGTAGTCTTTCGCGAACATACTATGAGTTACTTGTGTGACATTACGTGCTAACACTTGATACGCAACTTAAATTGGACGATGACGCAGTATTCTTTGGGTTGTACCTCTAGGTTTATGGATTAAAGATCGTATACTTTTCATTTTACTCCATTTATTTTGTTAAAATTGTTGTAACAGAAAGAAAATTGACGAAAGTAAGGCATATTTCCCCCTTTAGTTAATTCAAAAAATTAAAAATCATTTCAGTTGTTTCATATCTTAACTTCTATAAGCCATAGATTCGCATTTTTTGTTTGTTTATCCGTGGTCGATTTTGGTTGAAATTTAAGTGTTTGACTGTTTTTATTCTTAAAATACTCTTTCCTACATATCAAATTTATCAGAACTCCAAGCCACCAGTACTCTCAATGATGATTTTATCTAAGTTAATGTAAACTATCATCCCAGCCATCCGGTGTATAGATATTTAGCAAATAGTTTCATGTTTCATTTCATGCTATATTTTTATCGTATCTGACTGACTATACGAAAGCCATATTTGCTGGATTAATCCCAGCTGATCAAATCTGAAAATGGATTATCTGAACCGTATCACGACAACAAGGTACAATTACTAAAGTCTTGACAGCGGTAATGGATTCGTAATCTCGGGTGAGTTTGTTACCTTATTCATCAATATCCATCACAATAGAGAGTGTTTACCACTATGCGTAACCAATACGCTTGTGTTAGAAATATTTTCAAAGTCTCTCTCCTGGAAATTAAAAGTGACAAAAGTGAGTGTTGCAACTTTTTGAGAAAGGGGGATGCTAAAATACTAGTATAATCGCCGGCTACTATAGTAGGTTCCGAAGAAGTAGGTTGGTCCGAATGTTTTTTTTGCGGGGATATAACGACATGAGCCATTGTACTTATATAAGAAGAATCAGAAAAATCCATCATCTTCGAGCAAGTATGTATTGATCTATAATCTGATGCTTGGATGGTCTCTGTAGGAAAAAGTGGAACAATCAAACAGGAGATTTTCATTCAGTTTTTACTGTATATATACTACTATATTCTAACTGTGAGAACTAAAATTCATGTTTATATTTTTGAATTCTGCATAAACTATTAAGTAATTTTTTGAAGGTTTATCACATACATTTTATATGTTTGAGACATATATTAGGCACCAAGTATGTATAAGTAAAGAAGGAAGTAAATTAAACCAGTTTCGTTGTCAAAACGGTTGAATTTTATGAATTTTTGAAAAAAAAATTGCATTTTTGTGTGGCTAGTTTTACCTTTGATGTCATATATTAATGGACAATATTTATGTATTATTTGACAATATAAAAAGTAATTAATATATGTGATGACTCACCCCGAAAAGGGGGGCTTTGCGACAGAAAACTTTTCAAGATACAGGTGAAAATATGCAGCAAAAATTAAAGGAAATAATAACAATTTCCAGCAAGTAAGGTGTCATTTTGAAGGTTGAAAAATGCTGCAACAGATGAAATGAAAAAATCAAAATTGATATCATATTCAAAGTCCCCCTTTTCGGGATGAGCCATTACATATATTCTATAGATTTAGCATCACACGCACAAAAGCAATGAGGGTGTCTTCTTCAGTTTCGGTCTCGATAAAAATGTGATGACTCACACCGAAAGGGGGAACTTTGCAGATGATATCAATTTTGAGTTTATCATTGCATCTGTTACAGCATTTTCTATGCTTTAAAATGGCACCTTATTTGTCGAAATTGATCAAGGTGATCACATTTTACAACAGATAATCGGTTGGAAATTCTTATTATTTTCTTTATTTTTTGCTACCTATTTTCACCAGTATCTTGAAAAGTGTTCTGTCGCAAAGTCCCCCAAAGTCCCCCTGCTCTATATTAATAACTGGAACATATTCTTTTATCTGTTAACTGACTCCATTATTGCTTGGGATTGTTTTCTAACTGCACATTTTACGACACTTCTAGTTATTGAATTCTTTAGCATTGTAAACAGTCTAGTTTAATATGCGGACCAAGTAAACATTAGCCCAGTTCAAATGTTCTGTCTGTGCATAACAATGCATTTTGTAATCCGTAGTAAAATATTTTGTTAACCCATTACTTATTCTATTCACTGGAGTCAATAAGTATAGATAATCCCCACTTGAGAAATTGCAATCCTTGACAGTCCTTTTGTGTTTACACAATAAAAAGAACAACTAAAAAATCTCTAGGCGTTATGCTTTTCGTCGAAGACAATAGCCTATCCTATAGACTCACCAGCGCCCCATGAAGGAGCATTCGCACAGGGGACCCACGGCTTTACGTGACTGTCCGACCACGGAGCAAGTAGAGTAAAGTTTCTTGCCCAAGGAAACAAGGAGACGAAAACCGCCCGGCCCGGGGCTAGAACCCACAATCTCTGTATTACGAGACCCGTGCTCTAACCGCTCGGCCACGCTCCCCTCTTGATATACTTTGATTGACAAGCCTCTTTTGTGCGGTAAAATTAATTCGATACTTCTATTGTCATTTACGATTTAGTTAACAAAATCCTTTGTCCTTTACATGAGATAACGGACAGAACATTTGAACTTAGCTACTGCCTATAGATTGTAGACTAAAAGCGGGAGAGTGGAACATTAAAGACGAACAATAGAAAATGTACAATCCGAATATACCGAAGATAAGAATGTTTAACATCTTTAATATAAACTGTACCAATATTTCTCTAGGAAAACAGGAACGCAGTAGGTGTTTTCATCTTGAAGAATGGGTTACGATTAATATTCTTTCAAAACATAAGGCAGTGTCTATCATATCAAACATACAGGGTGTATCAAAATGATTAATATTCAGAAGAAATATATCTTAAAAAAGCCCCATCCGGTTCCATTTTTAAATTCAGTATTATTATAATTGACAGTACATTTCTTTGTCCTTAAATTGCAAAAAGAAAGAGAGCATTTTGTTATTTCGGTTCCAATGACGGGATATCTGTTAAACCAGGTAAGCACATAGATGTCAAATTACAGATATATAGGGGATCAAAAGTCATGAACAGGTCAGAAAAACTGTAACATTGTTTATGAGTAAACTACCATAGCAACGTGTTGAGAATAAAAACCCTGGAAATTACAATGACTTAATGCATAACCTAAAATATATTTTTAAGCATAAAAAGTTGTATTTGTTTTTCATTAAAAATGTGAAAAAACATCATTTTTTTAAACCAAGACCCCTTTTGTGCATATCTGGGTGACACAGAGACAATAGAAAACTTGAAAGCACACACACCTCTTGTAATTGGGTTCAAACTCGTGCACAATAATTCGGAAATTAAGGAAAATACATTTCCCATAGTTTCTTCAATGCATTATCTGGACGCGTGAAATTTTACCGGGTTGTTTTACATACTGTTTGTTAGAAATAATGAGTTATGAGTTATTTTTTTGCTATGTCAACCATAAGAAGCGTACAGGGCCTGGACTCTCCATGCGGACATGCCACTAGTGATAGGAGAGTTCCGATGGGTATCTAAGCCCAAGTATCAAGCACAGGATAGAGTCATTCCTGTACATTGATGGTTTGATGTAATTTGTTGTAAATCGTGGTGTTAATTTAGCCGAGAATTCCTTGACAGAGTTCATATCTGAAGATCTTGCAAAACATGGAAAGTGTCGAACACCATGATCTTTCATAAAACAAGCTCGTAATAAGAACGTTTTATAAATTCTCGCTTGTTTTAAACCGGCGATCATGTTAGAAAACGCTTTGACTGGGCCACAGATCTTTTCCATTTCGTGTCCCATCAATGAGATAACGTCTTCAGTGCTTAGAAACTAAATTTGCAATTTTAACATTTTTTCAAGACACATAAATATTCATAGAAATCACCATGTATACGGTACATTGAAAATTTGCCATGAATAAAATCTTATGTACAGCGTTCGTAATTCTGGGCTGCGGCTTGACTCGTTATTATTTGCATGTGCCACTGACAAGTGAGGGGTTTAAAACTGACAGTGATTTTTGATAATTTTGTACATAGCGTTTATACACGTAACCCACTCTGTATATTCGGACCTCTTTCTGCGGTGTTTGGGTATCAAAAATGATTGACCCAACTTAAACTTGATTTTATGTTTTATTTTTCAACTAAAACATGGTTAAATGATATGCACTCGTACCTTTTTTTAAAGACAATTTATCCTGCTCTTAGATAGAGATCATATACATGGTAATCATCATGTATATCTATTTGATCAGATCTGTCAAGTGTTGGTTATAAAGGACCATCTATCCCTATTTCCCTCACTGTTTGTTTCACCATGAAATAGAATATTATAAAATAAAATGTCAGGAAACATGAATGTTCCGCATGTAATTCAATGCCAGCACATGAAACATGAATGTTTCTTGTGTATTCTAATGGAACCACATTTGCACTATCAGAGCAATCTACTTTACTTGTTGACTTTATTTCGCTTATCAAGTCTCAGCAAATAAAACACTACAGATAATATGTCAAAAATCTGAAGTCTGACGTCTTTTTTCTGACCGAGTCAAATATTTTGGGCAATGTAATTTCATCCCACACATGAAACATGAATGTTTCCAATGATACCACATTTGCAAACATCAGAGTAATCTACTTTACTTGTTTACTTTCTTTCGCTTCGAAAGCCTCAGCAAATAAAGCACTACAGACATTACATATTAAAAATCTTGAGTATGACATCAAGTAAGTATTTCTGAGTCAAATATACTAGGTCACCTGTTTGTTACGTAGAATATTTAAATATAGGGATAATATCCCCAAATGCGACCTGATTTTATTCCAACATACGGGGCTATTTGAATGTATCCTGCGTCATCGAGTAGAGTAGATCAATATTACAATCACCCATTATCAGTCCGGTCCAACTGCCCATTTAGGAAAGGTTGCCTGATACAACAGCACCTTTCCCAATCTGGCAAGCATAATACCCATAATGCATTGCGAAGCCTATTGTATTTTAAAAAATCTTAGCTGTGAACCAAACGACACTTTGGTTGGCGATGATTTTTGGTACACAGCAAGAGGGTCATATTTGGAGGGTTTTCACCAAGCGAAAAAAATATTGACCAGGAGCAAAGTATTTAAAATGATATAACCGTTTTTAACGGTTTTCCTAATTCAAATTTAAAAAAAGTAAACAAATAGTTTTTAATTGTAAAATGTTGAAACCCTTTTTAAGTTGAGATTTGTTGAGAAAAATAGTAAATAAACTCTTATATCAAAGGATATTTCAAGTTATAAAATTAAACATTTTTAATGGTACAGTGCATTGTGGGTATTCATGCTTGCCATATTGGGAAAGGTGCTGCCGTATCAGGCAACCTTTCCTAAATGGGCAGTTGGACTGGACTGATTATATTAACATGACAGTTAACTTACGCATATCCCAAAATTCAATCTTATTCTAACTCCAACATATAGGTTCTTTAAATGCATGTTGAATGACCACATTGTTTACTTTATTTCGCACAGAAAGCACTTAAAGCACTACAGATATTACATTTTAAAATTAAAATCACCCATCATAACAATTATAGACATAATAGACAAAACTCATATCCCGAAGTGCAATCCAATTTTACTCCGATATACGGGTACTTGGAATATATCATGCACAGTATAGAGCATGATCAAGTCGATGACGCTGGAGACAATATAAGTTTGCTGGTAAATTATCACATTACATTTCTGGATAAAGTTAGCTATTGCCTACATCTGTAACGTAAAATGGCTGTATTTAATTGGGGTTTACAATGAAGCAAAGGGAGTCGTACAAATGGTCCAAAAAGATTCATTGACTGTCCGACCTTGGAATTTGCTGAAGACATATGCAACACTCATCTCTTACACTGCACATTAATTCCAGAAACTTGAACGGTAGAATTATTTAGCTGCTATAAAAGATGAACAACACGTCGGCACGACTACACGGTTGCTCATAAAGTTGGAATACAAATTATATTATTTTTACCACATTTTATGTAAAGGGCAATTTATAATGAAAATATCTGGAAACTTATGTTAACTTTGGTCAGGTAATCTTGTTTGGTGTGAAATGGAACTCCAAATGTGATCAATTTTCTCATGTACTGGTTAGGGGGCAACAACAAAAATGGGTCAAAAACGTGATTTTTAGGTCAAATTTGATTTGGCCCCGCCTTGGTCAAGGTCACTTCTCTACTCAAGTTGAGTAGTCATATGGAATGTGTATGGGTCAAATTATAGTTCTTCTTGATCTACCAAATATTTTGTGCAACAATCTTATAATCTAACATATAACTCCAATGAATCGTCTAATCAATAACGGATACTTAGTGTTGTAAATCACCAAACATTTTCACCAAATACTCCTCACATTAGGTGTACGGATTTTTCATCACGAAGCCTCCGTTATTATTATGAAATACATTGGAATTATATATCAGATTATAATATAACAAAGACTTGTTGCACCAAATATTTGGTAGCCCATAAGAAGTATAGTTTGACCCTAACTGAAGTAGAGTGATAAGTAGGTGATTGAATGTCTTGGTCACGCTTGACTGCGCCAAGAGAATGCTTGAAAGCAAAGCACAAAATGATCCTTCAACGTCCCCCAATTTACAAAAAAATAGGGTTGTGGTGAACGTGGAATGGTTCCCGGCGGTATATTACATTTGAAGATGTCATATACCACCAGGGACACATGTGGATTGCACTCTACAAGATTGCTTCATGACAGAACACATGGTTTCAACAACAGGGAGTCAGATTCCTGTATCGTGCTCAGCAAACTACCGAATGAATTAATATATTTTACAAAGCATACTAACAGGATGATTTGAAAGCTTTAAATAAGCTTTAGTATATGTTTATAAAATGAAATAAACGTGATTTCAAAACCATCGAATTCTTTGAACGAAGTTTACATTCTTTTTCCAAAGCATTTTGATATCATGATTAAGCATGTATGTAACAAAGAATAATAATAACAATAATACACACAGTACGTGCCGTCTAGGGGTTCTTGAATAGCAAAATAATAATGTATACATCTGATGAAAATTATAAGTAAAACGTGACTAGCGTATAATTTGTTTGGTTGACTCTCTATCTCAAGATTTAACATGTTGATAATTATAAAGCATTGGAAATGAAAGAAAGGAAATTCAGACTTTATTTCTCATCATGTTAATCAAGTACTATATTGTATTTCATGATGTTAAGTAATGCTTTGTTGATAGTCACAACAACACCATTTAAACAGATATTGAAAATAAAAATAAATACTATCACTGCTGTTATACGTGTAATCGTGCTAGATTGAAATGCAAGTTAATGATTTGTTTTTATCGAGAGAGTTGGGCACAGAGCAGGAATGTCAACATTTTTGCAACTATGATAGGTCATATATCTAAGAAAACATAAATTTTGACGTAGGACTTTTAGTGTCAAAACGGTCGATTTTGTATGACGTTCTTTCCGCGGAAACAATTTCTTGCGACAGTGTATATAAATTGTATTATCTGACGGAAACATATATTTCAAACGTGACTCATAAGTTATGTACAATCTACAGGGGTTAAATATCTAAAGATGTCTGACATTTCAATGTGACACGAACTGAAAGAAAGTAAATCTAGACACCGTATCACATTAATACAACGTGCTAATGTAGTCGGAATAAAAATACTTTTACCACTTTTTTATGTAAAGGTCGATTTATAAGAAAATATCTTGAACTTTATGTTGCTCATGTTCAGATTTGATAAGGTAATCTAGTTAAGTGTGAACTGTAGCTCCAAATGTGATCATTATTCCAACACTGTCGATAAAAATTGGCAGAAAACGCAACATGTGATTGACTATCATGGCGATCTGGTAGCACCGATTTATTACGTAAGCAAATGACAAGAAGCATAGTTAAAAGCATCATATTGAAAACGTTTACACTAGCTATCAAACACATGAGAGAAAATATTCATACAGCATTATTTCATAATTCATTTCATGATACAGTTCATGGTAACGTGACGCGATAGTCTTTAACACCACAATAAAAACGAGCATACAACTATCATACAATTTTTTATCTATCATTTACTACGTATGCAACCGGTGATAAGCGCTTCGAAATGAACGGTTATCCCAAATACTGTAGTTCACAATGAAATATCGGGAGGCCTTGAATTTAACAATCATTTAATATTTATGCAACCGGCAATCAAACGCTTCGAGATGAGCTAACTCAAATAGCTCTAGATAATATATCGGGAGCCTAATCATAATTTTTGATGTTTTTAAAATGAATATTTCTTAATTTCATCTTCGAATTACAGCAGAAAAAGGTCAAATAAAACATTGATAGAAACAAATACTGCCAATTCTGAGCAGAATGCCATAAACTTGCTAAGCCCTTCCCATTTTTACGACAAAAAAGGCGGAAAAGGGGTGCTGATGTTTAATTGCATAAAAAAACACGAATGGATTGATATGCAAGGTTCTTAATAATTACTTCCCTTGTTTGATCTTTTATTTTACATGTAGGTCTCCCTTGCTTTACTAAGCTTTGTATTCAATAAAAACAATAAGACAGAATAAAAATAAATCTGTTATTACTGCCACTACCCTGATATTGACAATGTGATTTTAAAATCATATTCTACCCACCAATTGGAACCACATTCTTTTAAATAATTTACTGATCGCTTGCTTTGTTATCTATCAACGTCATATAATCAGTAACACCCTGGTCACATAACCACCGGTGTCCGACCGGCGTCTGCAAAGCCGCAACGCCGCAAAACCGGTATGACATCGGTATGACACCGCTGAATGCTTGCGAGCTCTTGCGTTGCCCGGTCGGACACCGGTCGGACTCCGGTGGTTATTAGACCATAACTGAAGA
>JXSR01S007835.1:33047-61646 GCA_000969725.1 Ophiothrix spiculata
ATTATAATTAAAATGGTCTTGATATGCATCATAAATATTGATACTAGTGCAGGATAAGGACTATATAGCTGGAATAGCATACTTTGCCAACAAATGGCAATATCCCAAACTTTAACATATCTGCAACCAATACAGGGTTGTTAGTAATTTTATTGGTGCACAGAGCTGATTCCCGATTTGTTTTTTAGCAAGGATATTTTTTTAATGTGACCATATAAGCAGGTATTTAGTTATACCTTTCCCGAGCATAAGTTTTATTAACCATGCAAATGAGAACACGCCTTTCAGCCAATATCACAAAACCGTTACCAGAACATTATACCAATTACCAATGTTACCAAACAAAACAAAATGCATTAAAGATATCCTGAAGAAAGCAACATTCAGTTACGAAAAAAGTGGCTTAGGTTTTTTTATGCATCGAAAATTGGCACAGATCGTCGTTTCAACGATGCTCATGAATATTCATGAATTTGAGACACAAATTTAAAAAGACCCATAAACTCAACCAAATAGATCTTAATTAAAAACAATATTGCATATAGATGAATAAATGTTGTAAAAACATCCTGAAATCTAAAATAATTGAAATGTTGCGAAATATTTGTGAACATTTATGTAATTTCTACAGTGTTTTTTTTCAATGAGTGAGGTCAAATTTGGTCTTTGCGTTTTGCCATACGGTTCTGGACTTAATATATTTAAGACATTTGGTCAAAAGAATGCGACAACCCTTCTTTAACAGATTTGCTAAAAGGTTTGCGGTAATTCTGGGTAAAACACGCTTCACGTAATAGAATGTGACACTTGGTCCCATGAGGTCAAATAAGATATCAAATTTCTACGCAAACCATCAACCCCAGAAGTTATCAATTAAGCGGCAATTGTCTATTATTACGTAGTCCGAACTATCCGACAGGTCACGTCAAGAAAAACATATCGCAACCAAGTTCTTCTAATATTGATCACCAGAACTAAAAAATAAATTGCTCATTAAGAGCTCATTTGCATACGATCTAAGTATTGACTGAAAAATAGTATTTCCTATCAGTTTTATGAATTTATTTATACATATGTTACCCATCACCTATTTAAAGCGTAATACAAGATTCGCTTATGCGTCAAGGGTTTTTTAAAACTTTGGAGTTATTTGTAATTAGTAGTTCAAGATATTTCCGTGTAATGCCACAAACGTTACCGAACGTTTTATGTAAACTTTATACAGGATTCTGGCAATTTATTTACCTCATTATTGACCTCATTAGTGATTTTTGTTTGCCATAAAACTTTTTAATATTCATTTTAAATTCATATTTATTATTTCCATATAAAAAGAAACCAAGATTTTTTACAGCAAAACAACACAAACACAAATTAAAAATACATATGGTTTAGTAGGCTGGAAGGCAAAAGAGGCCTGTAAAGTAGTCTAACCCTTGGTAACATAAAAAATACTACATTTTGTAATACGTACAAATCAATTTATTATTCCATAGGGGAACCAATAATGATTAAAATATTTTACACTGCAAACAAATGGCTTTAAAGGATACATAGTTCGATTGTGTGACGTCACCTAATCAACGATACCGCGTATAAAGGTAGCGATCAAAAATATGAATGTTTTTATGCGAGATGCAGTAAATCACAAGTTAAAATTAACGTTAATTCATTGGTCATTTTCATACGCACTCAAATGTTTCCTTTAAAATGTATGTTTTTTGTTTTTGTTTCTTTTGTTTTTTTGTGTTTTATTATTATCATTAGGACCATTCCTAAACAAATTCAATTAGCTGAATTAAAGGTGAAATGAAATCAAACGCACAATTGATCGATCTAATTGGAGAGTGAAATGTAGGCCCTATAATTTCTATCTGGGTGATCGACCAATTCTTAATAAAATGAATAATACATTCAAAGCACGTCTCATAACAAAGCCATGCAACTTGTTTAATAACTTGAATAAATATGATCAAAATAATAAACGAATTATTGTTTTTGAATAATAGCACAAGAAGTAATTTTGTTTCATACTTTCCGTTTTTCATTTTATTGCAAAAGAGACTTCAGAGGGCATGTCCCCTTGTGTTGCATATTTATTAGATTTGCACATTTGGACATCTCCATGCACCCAACGACTTAGCCACTTCCAAGGCAAGGAGCTGCTTTGGTAAAACCAGCTTAGGGAGTGTTTTAAAACCCAGCAGTTGACCGCCCGGAACACCCGGTTCTGGCTTATTGAGATTGTTCTGTGTAATGGCAACCGCCCAGAACAGCAGGTTCAGGGATACATAACATCGGTTTCAAGCGGTCCATTAATGACCTGTCCAGATTCCATACACGTTCGGAAAAATGGTTAGAAGTGAGGTACCTATTAATCGAAGGTTTCAGTGCCACAAGGCCGTATCTGCATATCATAAAATCCGCAGAACAGCAAATATCTAAACCTGATGGTACTCTACATATACAAATCATCGCTCTGAATTACGTACTTCATTAAAATACTACTTAAACATGACGAGAAATAGTGTCTAGATTTTATACGTTTTTTCGGTACATGCAAAATATATTGGTAAAGTTAAAAAGAAACCTCTCTGGTATGAGATTTATATTTACTATTTTAAATTTTATTGGATGGAAAGGAAGTGTTTACTTAGCTTATCTGTTCTTAGACTATTTCTTCTTGACCAAATTCCTTCATCATTTCAGCCAAGAAAGCAAATATTTCGCAGATACCCAATGTGGACGATGTTACTGTTGAATAAGCAGATCATGGGCAAAATATGCATCATTAGTGCGCAATTTTTGATTCACCTGGTATCAAGCTCATTTCCAACTCAAGTACTATCTGTCTATTTAAGAACGCATATAGACAACACGTACATGCTATTTGTTAAGTCTTACATTAATTTAAAAATGTTTGCCGTTTCTAAAATTGGATATGATATAACACTATTTTGACTGTTTAAAAAATTTAATGCAAAATGTTTTAAAGATCAAAATATCAGAATGCTTTGAAAATAGATGTTAAATAATTCCTTTGATGATAATTCCTTCTTAGAAATGCTTACGAAATCACAATATTTGCTTTTAGAATACTGTATTGAAAAAGCTTTTTTTAAATCTCCGGGTAATCTTTCAAAGTTCGCTCTGTTTTTACACGTAAAAGGGAAGTTTTTTAAATCAATATTTTGCTTCGTTTCGAAAGTTTCAACATTTACCTGGGTAATGCAAATACACATCTTATTTGGTTGTGTGTGGTAACGTCGGAAAGTACCGCCAATATTTTCATTTAGGTTGATAATGATGAAAGCATAGACTTTAACTATGTACTACAGTTGAGTCACTCTGGATTAGAATTCCATCAAAACCCTTCAATAAAGTCGGAATTTACTTGTTGTAAATCTGGTCCTCTGTCTGGTTTTTCATTACTTTATTACTATGGCATTCGTTTGTTGTTAAACTTTTGGTGGAACAACAAAAAGATCAGTCTTAGAGGAGCAAATTGGTTGTAGAACAACACATTCCAACAAATGTGACCTTCCATCCCAAACCAGCCGGTAATGCCAGCTTTTGTCATTTTCACTTTTTTAATTATTTGCAAAGACCATGCTTTAAGGATTAAAATGACACCTTAATGAACTTCATACAAATTCCCAGAAGTCAACGTATAACTGAGATAAACGCGTTCAAAGATCAGTAAGCCCTATATTGTCTGCTAATTGTCTTAAAAATATTCAGATTTATTTCACATTTCCTACAAATTTCTTGAAATGAAACTTTGTTGGTTTTTTGTAGTAGCGCAAAGAGAAGTTTCTGGCATTCATGGCTCATACGGGGTGGAAAGCCACATATGTGAGCCGCTGCAGCAAAAGGATGCAGTTGTTGGCTTGAACATGTTGCTCATTGTAGCATATCTGGTGTATTCCAAAGTACACATCAGATATGCTACAATGAGCTATATCAGTTCGGCGGAACTCACAATTCGGATACCTATCCGAATTTAGATACTCCGTATCAAAATTCTGATACCTGTATCCGAATTTGGATTAATAACAGCTGAAACGGGATATCAGCTGAATTTGCTGAATTTAATAATCAGCTTCGCCGCGCACCATACCGGAATGTATAAAAGGCAATAACATTATCATCATTTGTCATCTAAATTCTAAGAAAGTTTTGGCCAAATTATTTTGCCTTTTGTCCCGCTGGAATTGCACAAATAGAAATGACATTTCCACAGATACATTTATCATAGATGCAAGAAAGATGTTTTTCATTTACTTGCCAGCTTGCGCTATCGATTTGTTTCCTGCGCCACGACAGGCGTATCAGAATTCGGATACCCCTTCATATCCCAAATTCAGACACGTTTCCGAATTGTGAGTTCTGCCGAACTGATATGTAGAAGACGACAACTGCACCCGTTTGCCACGCGTCACGGCGGTCCAAATATTTGCTCAAATTTCCATGTAAAACACTTCTTAAGAATTGATAATTAGTACCAATTACACAATTAAATGTTAATTAAATATAACCTAATTTTCAAACAAGAGCTTGTTTTAAGTTTTAAAACATAAAACAAATACCATTTAAATGTACTTTATGTTAGATCATAATGACATGCAGCCAGGAACTGTTTCAATGCCTGAATATAAAGAGAGAAGTTGAATGAATTCTTGATTAAAAATGTCAAGGGGATTATATTCTTTATTCAAAAGAATAAAATCTGTTTCATTTTTGCATATAATAAAACTAAATATCCTGTTAGACATGTATCTGCATTATTAACAAAATATTAAATCTTGTGTTGATATTATTACCTCTAAATAATTCAGGGTAAGGTTATCGAAGCGCCTAAAAAATTCAGTGTCTTATTTTAATAAAGGAAATTACTACATATTGATATGTCAGCAAAGTCGATTGGATTGAATAATTCGCAATGATCTGAATTTTTAGAAGTGTAACATTAAGCTGAAAGTTCATCTTAAATACTGTAAGTAAAGACACATAATCTACAATCAAGGAAAAAAGTCGTTGGAACACTCAAGTCTTTTCAGGTGCATTCATCCGTTAAAAACACTAGAAACTACAGTAAAAGATGGATAAAGTTGAAGGCAATAAAAAACTTTTCTCTTCTGACCATCCCCTTCCCCACCCTGTTTCAATGTTGGATGTAAAGATGCTCCTTGTATTCGGATCAACATTGAGTGGGGAGCGGGGAAAGTGCACGAAATCAATGACATGCACAGATAATTGTGCCTTGACTTTTCCCCTGATTGTAGTTGTTAATTTATGTGCCACTGACAGATTTCGAATGATACGAAAGTACATTTTTTTAGCAATTTAGAACTGTTCGGGGAGAATTAAGCTAATTAAAAACACGATTATTTTTTAACTTATCTAATGTTTCAGTTTATTTCAGAAATTAGTTGTACGTTTATGGTTATACATACGATCAGCATTTCACACTTTTTGATTAATAGGCCTACATAACAATATATTGCGAAGTTTAAAGTTGCAACAAAGTTTTTTATAATTATTGGTGTCAAATGATTATTAGCAAAATACAATTTTTTTATGGCAAACTCTCTAGAGATTTGATTTACCCATTACTAAAATAATTAGAATCGATTATATTTTACGCATATATCACTGTAATCGTCAATGTCAAATCAACAGAATGCTAATTACAAACAGTGTAAATAAACCGAGGCGTCTTTCCTCGAAAACAATCGCAACTTTCTAGCATATTAATATGTCTAAATCTCATGATGGCTTAAATGAATGTTTGTGAGGTGATTAATTAACGAGAAGAAACGAGATATATCGACTAGCGAGTTCAATTTTTTGCTTACCCTTCCTTAAATTCTCGATGAATGCAGGAAAGTTATTTCCCTAAAGAAAATAACAATTAAAATGATCGCACGTTGGTGTATCTTTTTCGTTCATACAACAATAGCAAGATTCTCTTTGCTTATTTGTTTTTGATAAATGCTTTAGGGAATTTATTTTTGAAAAATGAGATAGATACTATTTAAAGCAATACCGTAAGATCCAACTAACTGTGTGCCCTATCACCTATCCTTTTTTTTTTTTTTTGAATGATTAGGTTTGCTTCCGGTAAATTGACACCCTCCAAATGATTTGGCTTCCAGATTTAAAAAAAAAATGTTTTATTATAGCCATTTGTTGAATTAAATCGGTAAAAAGTATAGGTAAAGCGTTCCGGGTCCTGTGTTACACATTTTATTGTATTTGCGGTAAGGGGATCGGTACACATCCTTCCCCGCGAGCCTGTTACCTTCCCAACATTGAGACATGACGGTGTAATGAGTACGGAAAGCCGTCGATAAATGAGACTGAGTGTCTCTCATAACTGTCCAGGAGTCCGGATCTGATTGAACTACACGGAATAAGTCGCAAGCAATTAAATGATATTTTGATTGCACACACGGACGCTGTATTTCATTACATCGGTGTAATGAAATACAGCGTCCGTGTGACTGAAATGTCCTAGCTACTATTAAATTGTGTATAACGTACTGGTACATGTGCGATCAATAAATCATCGATTGCAACTTATTCCGTGTAGTTCAATTAGACCCGGACGCATGGTTATGGGGGACACTCAGTCTCATGACACCGGTACCCATTCGACACCTGGGTCGAGAGGAGCACATTAGATATCTTTAAGAACAAAAAAAAAGAGAATATTGAAACATCATGTTCTTCTTCAAACATAAGTCAATTAAATTGAGCAAGAATATCTGATTTATTGACTTATGAGTTCTTACGTGTCTTTTAATAGAATCAACTTAAAATGATGTTTTGTTTATATGGGGAGATTCTTGAACTTCTAGAGTTCTTTTCATGTACACCATTAAACACTAAAATTAAATGTCATTAAAGGTACATCGTCCGATTTTTCAAATTTTAGTTTTCATTGTCATAAGAAAGATCACCGCTTAATATGTTTCAATTTCAAATTTCAGTTAAATCAGAATAACCGTTCTGATTTGATGAGCAATTTTATATTTTCCACTTGCCTATACTCTACTGTTAAAATTAAATATGAGGAATATTGTGGTACCAAAATCTCAGAAATGGAAGTTTGAAAAAATGCTGACCCAATCGGATGGGGCTCCTTTAATTGGGGTTATTTTAAAATGATTTTAATAGCATCAACTTAAAAGAATATCTTATTTACATTGAAAGATTGTTTTGAAATGTCAACTTACATACCTCGAAAACAAGAAAACAAACATCATGTATGATTTCCTTGTTCAGGTAATAACTTTTCAAGATAGTAATGTGGTAAAGATATAAGCTATTGTAACCTTAAACATTCAATCATACAATTGACTACAATATGAAGTGCTTTATAAACACATTAGAGCAGGTTGCATTTTGGCGTATTGTAATGATTGTATAAGGTTTGATTAGTTGACTTATTTTAAAAGCATAATCAATAGACATTATGTCATTTCTGTCCCACAAAGTATGGTGTTAACGCAGTACGGTACACTCTTAAAATTATTTTACTCTTGTTGAGTGAAAATTTACACAACGGTCACAGCTCAATTTGTTGAGTAAAATCCTACTCCACGTTGGGAAAACTTTGCTCAACATTGAGTAAGATGAGCTCAACGTTGAATAATATTGACTCAGCCGAGTAAGATTTTACTCAATCTTGAGTAAGATTTTACTCAACAAGGAGCTGTGTCCTTTTTACTCAACAAAGAGCAAAATAATTGTAAGAGTGTATGTGCCTTTATAAAGCATAGAAGATACTTCCTTTACAAATGCAATTTCACTTCAATCTTAATCTTATGCTAAAAAGTTGTATCTACATATGTTTGATATAGTAAATACTGCCCTAAATTATGCAAGAGAATTGATCGTTTGAGCAAGATTTCTTCAAAGGAAAAGGAAGTAGCTTGCAACTAATCTGCTATGCACATACTGCGTTTTACTTTGTTGGGAAAATTTATTTGAATTTCCTTTTAACATTGAACCCCCAAAATGTATTTCTGCGTAATTTGACTGACGTAATAACATGACAAAATTTGAGAGTATGAATAACTACTTTTTGCTCAACCGCCTTAGGACAATTTAAGTTTCATGTACAACCCACCCTTTTGTGGAAATAGAATTGATTAAATTGAAAGGCTTCGTTATGCAAAGAAGATTAAGCTTTCATGACAAAGCTGTATTATGATTTTTTCATAATTAAAACAATCACATCCACATGCAAAATACCTTTTGTCAGGAAGAGGTTTTAAAATGTAAAAATTTAAAAAGAGTAATAAAACACTCTCTTTGTGGCATCTGTGTCTATAGAGCTAAACAGAGTGAATGAGCGACACTTTCTTTTCAACCTACGCTAAACGTGTTAAAAATATAGAGGAGCATAAAGTGAAAAGTACAAAACTGTTAGATCATGCAAAGTGTTTTTCTCTGCTACGCCTAACATGTAATGTCATTGGAAATGTATACTAATTGTCTTATCTATGCAAATCAATCAATTTCCATATTTATACTGGACAAATAATAACAATCAACCTGATTTTACACTATTAAAGTAATTAATAATGATGAGAAACATGAACTTCAAATTGATACAAACAAAGGCATTACTAGACTATATATTCAGAACATTTTAATTTAATCTGAATTCTCTTTTAATTATTTTTCTGTACGTTTTTTATAATTTTTTAATGGAACAACAAGACAGAAGCAAATTGGTTGTAATAGCGCAATCGATACCAGCAAAAGTCTCGTGTTTTCATTTTTATGTACATTAGAATACTGCATAAAATTGTTATTAGTCACTAATTACAAAACGTTATGTCAATTATGTATCTCAAAATAAACGTTTGTACTTAATTTTCATAATATATCACTTTTAAATACACCCTATGTTAATTCATTACAACAGAGAGGAAGCTATCTTGTTGAATAAACCGAACGAATTTCCAATTAACGAGGCAACTGTAGAAGCCCATTTTCTCTATCCAGAGATTAAAATCTGTTCAATTTTTATGTCATCAAACGAATAAATTTAATTATTAGAATTGGAAGTTTTCTCTGACTGTCAGAGATTTATGTGCATTATCGCCAAATGGTAATAAATCTCCTGTCGATATTACTTTTTCTATTTTTTTACAAATACTTGAGAGATAGCTAAATTATCGAAGCAGCCAGAGGAGGTTTTCAGAATATCCCACAATGCATTATTCTGATACAATTAGATATAATAGGCAATAATGGTATTCTGGACAAGGGGCTCTTAGGAATTTCAGAATTCCATTGAATAGTACTCATTTATATCTTTCAAGGCATGTGTTTCTTTTCACAATAGTCCAGTGTTTACCCACATTGGTGACACCTCAAAAACGTCAGAAACCTGTACAGAGGAGGTATATGAGTTAAATTGGATTTGCAGGTATATTGTACAATGTTGCATTGCATCGTGGGATATTGTGAAAACCTCCTCTGCAAAGCGCGTGAAAAGTTCGAACTACAACATCAATATAAAGAAATAAGCTCATACGTGACGGTTATAAAAAACACAAACGAAGGTGAAAACTTCTTCATCACAATTTTACTAACCTCGATTGAAGGCTTTCCCCCAGATCCCTCCTGACGTCATCAACAATGTGAGATGTTATAATGTCTGTTCGTCTCTGGAAACACTGACGTAACTGAGTTACCAAATACATATCCAAACGTGATCTATATCCCTTCTCTCTGTTGCGTTGAGGCGGGCTTCCATTGCTTGATATAAATAACTTCCGAGATTTTCTTGGGAAAAATTGACAAAATGTCAGTTCGCTACGTGCAAATCTTTTGTAACTATTGTTACGCCGAATACCCGTGATGTCCGAGATATCGTGATGTCGACAAACGCTTGCCGAGATCTCGTGATGACGGCATTATGCATGCCGAAATCGCAAACTTTGTCTGCCGAGATATCGTGATTTTCGGCAGGCATTTTTTTGCCGAAATCGCGTGATTTAGACAAAATATTGCTTTTCCACCATGTACTTACTGTTTTGGTACAAAGGCGCATGCGTTTAACCAGCCTGCATTAAGAAAATTGTGAAATCATATTTGTTTATTTTGCTATGACGTATGATATGCTATGATCTCGACTGTTAGGCATCGAAGAGAAACAAGACTAATGTAAACAACTGCTTGCGCACCAAACCATGACCGTTTGACTCTGCCTGGAGTGTTGGCCAGTATGTTATGCCGAGATCCCGTGATATATGTGTCCCGTCATATCTAAAGGTACCTTAATACCGGCATAGTAAATTACGAGATACGGGCCATTGAAGCTGAGCATAATCAAAAATCACATCCAAGGTCGAATTTCTAATTTCATCAGAAATGTTACCTTTGAAGTGTATTCTATCATATTAAACAGGTTTCAACATCAAAAACATAAGACAAATGTTTTAAAAATCGATATAAAAATCCTTTCCCCATTGAAGTTTTACCAGTACAGAAACTTTAAACATGATTTTCTCAGAACGATAGTTTTCTGAATCAGACCGATGCCATTTACCAATTTCAATGTAACTTTACAATCGAACATCCAATAACCAAAAGCAAGGTGTCATTTTAAAGCTTGAAGTCTCAGCTTTAAGACTAGACCACAAAATTGATTTTGATTTTGCCACCCTTAAGGTACCTTTTGATATGACGGGTCACATATGTCATCACCAAGAAAGAAAGAAAGAAGAAAGAAGTTTGGAGCGATCATGCATTTACGGCATCAACACTGCCGAATTCGCGATACCTTTACGTATTGATACAGTCATAGTGCCGAAAAGCCGTGATGGCCGGCGATCAGAGCTGTTTGAGAATTCAACAATGCTACAACATGATTTGACAAGAGGGACTTTTAAGATAAAAGAATCTGCTTGCATTATTTCTGAAATTAAATCATTCGACTTGATCTTGTTCAACACTACACAAGCCCGTTACAACAATGGTTACAAGCTGGATATAAGCGCACGAATTGTACGATATAAAACCGGAAGTTGGTGATTCACTCACATCACGTGATTTCGGCATTCGCTCTGCCGAAATCACGTGATGACATATATCATGGGATCTCGGCATAACAATATGAATCGACTTCACAGTAGGATTACATGGACTGGTAGACGCGATTAAAATGAATTACAATTTACACATATATGCTAATTTAACAAAAATGAGAAACAATTTTGTTTACTGTCGTAAACTCGATATTTGAACTCGATAATTTTTTATTTTGTGCATTTTGATCGCCTTCAAAATATCATATCTTTTCTGTGTTTTAAGTAGTTATCATAATACTGGAAGCATTAAGACCCCGGGTTTTTGATTGCAATCAATTTTAATTTCCATCACTGTAACATTTTCCCGCAAAAACCGATTTTGAGCCAAGTTGGGTGTTTTTTTTAAGACAATTGTCCCCCCCCCCCACACACACACACACGCACCACATTTTTCAATTTGGGCGAATTCGGTGACAAAACCCACCCACCAATATACCTAAAATTTTGAAATTATATCACAAACCGTGGAACATACAAATACTGTACCATATGTGAGAATAAGCTTATGGCAGGCGTTTATTTTTAATCAATTATGTAAGTTCCTCTTTTACACGAATTTATTCCATATCGAATAATCTTAATTCATTTCTTAAGACTAAGAGAGCTTTTAATGTAACATTAGGATAATGATAATTACAAAAACCTTCAAATATTCTTCTTCAACTAAAAATCAATCAAATCGCGAGAGCATTATAATATTGGCGTACAAGTTTGTAAGTGTATTCTTAATAGCATCAACTTAAAACAATCATGATAATGTTTTGTTCACATTGGAAGATTATTTTTAAATGTCAATGAACCGGGAGAATGGACACACATTAACACTGGTTTTGTTTTTCGCGCAAAGCGCGTAAACGCAACATAACCCAATAAAGCTGTTTTATGTAATTATCAAGGTAGGTGCATGTTTTGGTGCAAAAACAAATTCAAATCTGTCGCGTCGTTCTTGAGATAATTAGCATAAACTGGTAAAATGATGGCGTTGTTCAATTTGTTTGTCCCTAAAACCGAAATGAAACAACTTTTTTAAAAATAGATTTTTATTTCAGCAATGCATTTGTAATTATAATATGCTATTATGAGCCAATTCTCTTTGAAAAAGTCCTTTGGGAAAGCAGATTTCCGACTTTTGGCGAGAAATTTTTCGGAAAAAATGAAAATGTGACACGAATTAGAAATCTGACCGCCATTTTGAAACGGTATGGCGGATTTTTAATTTCTTTGTTTCATATGAATTTAATTGAGTTGGTGTATCACTGTGTACAGTTTTAAAGAACAATAATAATATAGAGAACATTATTTTTAAAGCGATCAAAATCAAGGATCCATATTGACCCCCCGTTGTGCACTAATGGGATTATAAAACACCTTATGCACTTACATCTACATCTACATCTACATAGTTACTTAGCAAAGTTGCCGAAGCAATATCACGCTAAGATGACTGGTGGCACCAGTTGAAACACACAGATATCTTAAATACAAAATTACATAAATTATACAGACTTCTGCAGAATGCAGGAAAATGTGGCTGCAGGCGAATTACCGGCAACCCACCCATGAGGCGATATACCGCATGAGCATACAATAAGGTTGATTAAAAATTATATTTGTTTGATGCTGTTCTTGAAGCTTTCAGTTGTCACCGAGCTAAAGATTGAGGGTGGAAGGGAATTCCATTCAGGGATGGTACGTGGATAGAAGCTGTATTTGTACACATTAGAATTGGCTTTGACCTGTATGAATCTTTGGGGGTGATATTGACGAGTTCGGGTGGTTTGCCTGTTTATATAACTTGGAATCGGGATGGAAATTAGTTGATTTTGAATTTTGTACATGGTTGTAAGCCTGTTTTGCTGCCTTCGTTGTTCCAGCGTTGGCCATTCTAGGTCTCGGAGTAAGTTGGTTACGGTGCCCTCCGCTCTCCTGTAATCCTTGGCCACAAATCGAGCAGCTCTGCGCTGTATTCCTTCTATTTTTTGGATATCTGACGCCGTGTGTGGATCCCATACAGCACAGGCAAACTCGAGATGTGGTCGGACCAGGGCGAAATACAGTTGTTGTTTTACTGTTTTAGGGCACCTCCAGAGATTCCTGCGGATAAACCAAAGGGCTTTGTTAGCTTTATTCGTAATCATGTTTATATGCTGGGTCCATTTAAGGTTACTACTGAGTTCAATACCTAAATAAGGGTGGTGAGATATCGTCTCAAGATAGTCAGTTCCCATGGTATAGTTATGTATAATCGGGTTTTTCTTTGTGTTTATTCGCAAAGTGCTACATTTGCGGGCATTGAATGACATTTGCCATTTGTTTGACCATTCAAAGAGTGAGTTGAGATCTTTTTGCAATATTTCTGTGTCATGGTCAGATGTAATCGACCTATATAAAAGACAATCATCAGCAAATAAACGGATTTTAGTATTTGTGCTAAGTTTACTTAGTGTTAAAATACGAACCACAGAAAAAGTGGATATACAGGGTGGAACAAATGTTTTATGGGGTGTAAGTATAGAACTTCATGCAAAAATGATACCATAATTGATTTCATCATATCTTTATAACTGTATGTAATTCAATAATTTGACCCTTTGATATATGAAGGGGGGTGCTATATACTTTTAAATAAACCAAACTTATAATGAAGGAATTTGCTTCTGTACTGAGCTATAGTGTGATCATATATTTACTTAAAAGTCAATTGGAATCCATTTCTACAGATACCAAATTATATGACTTTGTCCATAATTTCTTTTCATAATCATCCACAATTTCTTTTCATAATCACTGATTTCTCATTTTTTCATAACTAATAACCCTTCAGTAGGTACAAGGAGAGGTAATAGCCAATGCTTATACTACACCGTATTGAGCTTCACTGCATTGTAATGCATATATACTTGCAGGTTGCATCCGCCACCGTTGCATCCTCGCACCCCCACACAGCGTCATTTATATGCGATTATTTCAAAAAGTAAAGAGTAATTGAAGATGAAGCAATAGGGACTTATAGCCTGATAAATTGTCAAGATTATGGTCCATAAACTAAATCAATTGACCACACCTATCTGATTTTTACCTAAAACTGTAACGCCTCCATCCATTTACTATACCTTAATTATTGACACAAGGCAAGCATGGTCTTCAAGTTCCAAATGTCACCGTAAGGCAACAACTATTTAAGACACTTAAGATTGCAATGCTCCGAAGATCTCTTTGTAACTTAAAGCACATTCAATCATACTGATGACTAATCAAGTGCTTCATTAGAGCAAATTTGCTTTCTGGAACACTGTAATGATTCTGGTGCTGAGTTGGTTAAGTTACTGAGCTATTAAGCTTCAAAACACATATCATTTCTTTGAACATGCTCAATGTCTTTTAGCTGTGGTCAATTCTTCCAGCTTGTTCCTAGCAAAATTGAATTGTGGATTGAATAACACTTGTTTTGACCTTAACTTAGCTGACGTAAAAAAAACCTAAATATAGATTTGATTTGAGAAAATAGCAAGAATACTACTTTTTTGCTCAACATTATTAGCAGTTTTAAGGACATTGAAGACATATATAATAAAGATAAAAAGATGATTATTTTTGGAACACATTTTTTTCCATTGGGCATTCCCTTTAATTAAATCTGAATTCTCCCCGGGGAACTCTCTTTTAATTCATGTTTCTGTCTTATTAAAATCGGATTTTTTACAAAATTTTCATCAAACAATAAGAGAGAAGCAAATTGGTTGTAATAGCACAATCAATCCCAGTAAAAGCTTCGGTTTTTCATTTTTATATACATTACAATACTGCATAAAATTAGAGTAACTAATTACAAAACGTTATATCAATTATGTATCAAAAATGTTTTGTAGCTAATTTTCAAAATATAGTTAAATATAATCACTTTTAAATACACCCTATGTTGATTCATTATGACAGAGAGGAAGCTACTATTACCTTGCTTGAAAAAACCCGAACGAATGTCCAATTAGTGGGGCAATTGTAGAAGCTCATTTTCTCAATTTAGAGATTAAAATCAGTTCAATTTTTATAATGTCATTAAACGAGTAAATTTAATTATTCTCTGTCTCTCAGAGATCTATGGGCATTATTGTTGAATGGATAATAAATCTCCTGTCGATATTACTTTTTCTATTTTTCTATAAATGGTTGAGGGATAGCTGATTTAACGAAGCGCCTAAAAAGTTTGAATTACAACATCGATATAAAGAAATAAGCTCATACGTGACGGTGATAAAAAACACAAATGAAGGTTAAAACCTCTGCATCACAAATGTTGCTAACCTCAATTGAAGATGTTTCTCACAGATCCCATCTGACGTCATCAGCAAAGTGAGATGTTATGATGCCTGGTCATCTCTTCAAACACTAACGCAACTTTCGATTGGAATTTGCTAAATACAGTAACGATGTTCTAAAATTGGATATAGTTCAATCCCTTGTCTCTGTAAAGGCGGACTTTCATTGCTTGATATACGGTAAATAGCTTCCGAGATTTTCTTGGGAAAGTTTTTAGATTTACTGGCAAGAAAAACGTCAAAGTGGTGTTTTCCGGCTTTAAATGATTAGACACTGCTCATGTGGAAGATGATCTGGTGGAAATATGTTCCTTAATCCGTTTGCCCAGTGGTCTGGCAGATTCACTTATGTATGTATTGTGTCAGTCCACACTGTCAAGACAATCAACCGTCCAAGCAATTTGGTCTTTGATATTTGGCTTTTGAAATTCAAAGTCTTGGTTTATAATTATTATATTACTTTCTTCGAGACGTAAAAGCATGAACATTATTTTAAGGAGAGTCCTTGCATCTTAACACATTCGTTCACTAGAAAGACATTCTCTTGCGACATTTGATAAGATTTATTCGCCTAAGGTTTGATGTCAAAAGACATTCACTGACCCGAGAGACATTCGCTCTGACTTATTCAGTCAAATGTAGATTTAAGGACACTTGCAATGCTTGAATATTAGTTAAATCGGTGTTATCGTTGATTTAAATAATGCTAACATCGATATAAGGAATATTCCAGCTTTGTAGGCAATAATTTATCTCCATTTTATAGAAAAAACAGCACATATCGTGAGCGAATGTCTCTAGGGGTGAGCGAATGTCTTTGAACGCCAAGCCTAAATGGATACTGAATGACTATTAATATCCCGGTGTATTGTTGTACTAGACGAGAGAGGATGATTCTTCCAATCGGAGCCTTTTAGTTTTTTAACTTCAGGTTCTAAAAGTAAGAGCGAACATCTCTTGGGTGAGCGAATGTCTTTGGACGTAGAGCCTTTAAAAGTAGATATTTTTTAATAATGAATAAAAATAGCTTCATTATCTAGCTTAAATCAATCTGGTAAAAAATACAGATTACGACCGATACGGAAGTACAAATCCAAATATGTTCGAGAAGCAATTAGATAAAAAAAATATTGCTTCTCATTTTTTTAATTCTACCATTACAGCCATGAGTTGTTCGTTTTGCTATTTGCTTTTGACTCACTTTTTTGTGTTTTAAGTAGTTATCATAATAATCAATTTTAATTTCCATCACTGTAACATTTTTCCGCAAAAAAAAAGATCGAATTAGAACCAAATTGGTGCTTTTTAAGTCAATTGTCCCCACACAAACACACCACATTTTTCAATTTGGGCGAATTCGGTGAGAAAACCCATCCATCAGTATACCTACAATTGTGAAATTATACCACAAACCGTGGACCATACACAAATACCATTATGTGAGAATCCTCCATAAGCGTATGGCAGGCGGTTTATTTATCAATTATGTAAGTTCCTCTTTTACACGAATATATATATTCCATACCAAATAATCTTGAGTCATTTTATAAGACTAAGAGAGCTTTTAATGTAACATAAGGATAATGATAATCAAAAACAAAAAACCTTCAAATATTCTTCTTTAAATAAAAATCAATCAAATCACAAGAGCATTATAATATTGGCATACAAGTTAGTAAGTGTCTTCTTAATAGCATCAACTTAAAACAATCAAGATAATGTTTTGTTTACATTAGAAGATTATTGAATGAATCGGGGAATGGACATACATTAAAAAGACGAGAAACAAACATTATTAACATGGTCTATGAATTCCAAGTGTCACGAAGCATCAACTTTCAACCTGAGATAGCAATTATGCTCCGAAGATCTCTCTGTAACTTAAAGCACATTCAATCATGCTGATGACTGATCAAGTGCTTTACAAACACATTAGAGCAAATGAGCTTTTTGCAATACTGTAATGATTCGGATGCGTAGTCGGTTAAGTTACTGAGCTATTAAGCTTCAAAACACATATCATTTCTTTGAACATGCTCAATGTCTTTTTACTGTTGTCAATTTTTCAAGCTGGTTCCAAGCAAAATTGAATTGTGGATTGAATAACACTTTTTTGAGCACAACTTGACTGACGTAAAAATAGTAAGTCTAGATTTGATTTGAGAAAATAGCAAAACTATAACCCTTTTTTACTAAACAAAAAGGTAGCAAATACGTCTTGTTGGTATAACTAGGGTTAATGCAAATTATTACTGCAAATTACCCAAACTAACTTGGAGCTTCTTGGGATATTATTACAATTTACTGCAAGGGAGTCTTGAACCTAATTGCCTGAATCCTTCACTCAGATTGACAATAACTTATTTTCTGTCCCAAAATGACTATAATTAAAATGTTTTTATTTTCGTTCTTCCTGTCCAAACTACAAGATGCCCATTGCTAAAATTCTGAATGCTGGAGGGAGTTCATTGTTGAAAATGTCTTAATGTCATTGTAGACACCTAACTTCAAGAAAGGTTGAAGTGTTATAGACATCATTGACATCTTACTCATACACACAAAGTTTTAACTAAACTGCCAACACTTTTATAATATAATTTATCATTATCATTGGGACATTCAATATTCCGGTCAATAAACCTGATAGTGAAAAGACCCTACATGTATACCATAACGAGTAATGTAATTGCAGTCCAAAAACAAACAAACATACAAATAAACAATCAAATATAACCACAAACATCATTGATAATAATAGATGAGGTAATATGAATGATAAGCCCTTGCTCCATCGGAAATTAAATCATCATAATTGTTCTACTTTTGGCTCCGCTAATATTTTTGCAATATTCACCAATTACCACCATACGTGAGGTTTGTGTTTCATTGTAAGTTTAAAAGGTTAAAGACAGAGGTTTTTGTGCATTAGGCATTTTGATTGCATTCCAAATAAAGACTCCCAAAAAAGTATCGCCTCATCTCGAAAAAATGGCTCGTGCACACATACGGAAGTCGTAAACGTAATTTCAAGACTTTGTGTACAAGCGCTGGAATTTCAGTTTTTATATGACACCCTATTTCTGACAATTGACTGAGAAACATTTAAGTTATGAACTTTTAAAACCCACGAGGTCAATTTTAAAAAGTTGCAAATTTCATTTTTCGCACTGTACAAACCAGTAATGCAAGGCTATGATCAATATGAGGTAAGTGAGTTTGTTCACTAAAGCGTGCTGTTTTTCAAAAGCAGCTTCATGGGTCTCTATGCATCGTCCATAAACTTGCATTTATTGAGGGGGGGGGGTGCAAGAGTTATTTGGGGCAAGTGCCCCCATGTCATACGCTTTGCCCCCATTGCCCGCAGTTTCAGTCACTGACACAATTCTACGCCCAATTGTCCCTTGTTTTTTTATCCTTTGTATGTTTAATGTCGAAAGTTTGTCGAGATGTCATATCTTTTTTTAGTCGAAGTGGTATTTTTTAACAACTTTAACAGCTAAAAATATCAAATTTGGCAGAATTTGTCGCGCGACACACACACACACAAACTACCATATTTCATAATTTTCAACCCGCACCACTTTTGCTCAATGGGGGAGGGGGGAGTAAGGCTTATGACGGGGGAAATACCCCATTCCACCATTCCCATTCTCTTTGGCGCCGTCACTGCAAGTTGATGGACGATGCTTAGAGATCATGACGTATGCTTTAGAAAAAACTGCGCGATTCAGTGGTCAAGATCGCTTACCTCATATCGATCCATAGTCTTGTGTAACTGGTTTGTACAGTGCGAAAATTGAAATTTGCAACTTTTTCAAATTGACCTTGAGGGTTTTAAAAGTTCATAACTTAAATGATTCTCAGTCAATTATCAGAAATAGGGTGTCAAATAAAAGCTGAAATTCCAGCGCTTGTACACAAAGTCTTGAAATTACGCTTACGACTTCAATATTTGCGCATTTTTTCGAGATGAGGCGATACTTTTTTTGGAGTCTTTATATCATATTTAGTCCTTTCTCTGTGCTTTAAGTAATAATCATAATACTGGAAGCATTGAGACCCCCCCCCCCCCCGAGTTTTAGATTGCAATCAATTTTAATTTCCATCTCTGTAACATTTTCCCGCAAAAAAAGACAAAAGCGAAATTGGGTGCTTTTAAGGCAATTGTTCCCCCATACACACACCATTTACTTTTAATTTGGGCGATTTTGGCCTATGACAAAACCCACCCATCAATATGCCTAAAGTTTTGAATTTATACAACAAACTTGAATTTACTTTAACCGTGGCACATACACGAATACCATCATTTCAGAATCCCCAAGCATTAACCAACTTTACACGAATATATTCCATACCAAATAATCTTGAGTCATTTCTTAAGACTAAGAGAGATTTTAATGTAACATAAGGATAATGATGATTAAACAAACTTCAAATGTTCTGTTCAATCAAATCGTAGGTGCATATACAGTAATTGACGTATAATTTTATAAGTGTCTTCTTAATAGCATCAATTTAAAACAATGTTTTGTTTACATTGGAAGATTATTTTGAAATGTCACTGAACCGAACATTAAAAATACGAAAAAGCAAACATCATTAACATGATCTTTCATGTTCCAAGTGTCGACAACAACTATTTAAGACACTTTAGACAGTAATGCTCCTAAGAGGTAAGATATGTCTCTCTGTAACTTAAAGCACATTCAATCATAATGACTGATCAAGTGCTTTACAAACACATTAGAGCAAATTTTCTTTTTAGAATACTGAAATGATTCTGATGCTGGATTGTTAAGCTTCATCCAAAACATCACCTCATTCCTTTGAACATTTTCAATGTTTTTTTACTTTTGGTATTTCTACAAGCTGGTTCCTAGTAAACTTGAATTTAGATTGAATAACACACTTGTTTTGAGCTAAACTAACATTACATTTTAACTTGGCAGCCGTAAAAATGTTACGTCTAGATTTGTTTTGATAAAACATCAAGAATATACCCCTTTTTTGTTCAAAACAAAAAGATGATTTTACTTGCCGATTGCATTTGTAGCTTTAAGGACAAGGAAGAAGAAGTTAACAAGGTGGTTTGATATTGCACCTGTTTTTAATGGTTAATGTTTTAAGCAAATACGTATTGTTGGTAATCATTTGCAGGCAAATTTATACATGCTTAGTGTTATTTATGGTTAATAAATTAATTAGACTTGATAAATAAAATCAAGCATTAAGCGAAGCAGAGTTAAGCTATAGGCTCATTCCAGTGAAAACTAAACCTTTATTGATTTCAAGCAAAAAATCAGCTTTTTTATTCGACCATATGAGCATTTTTTTCAGTCATACGTTTGTTACTCGGTATTTGAAAAGTATTTTCTAATCAGAAATTTAGAATTTTTTCTACCCGTGCATTAATGAGCACATGTTTTCATTCAAAAATGTCACAAACGTTACCAAAAAGTTACACCAAAATGTCACAACCATTACCAGACGTTACCAAACAAAACATTGCATTTAAAGAAATCCTGACGATAGAATTTCCTACCATTTTTATGAACCATTTGTAAATATGTTTCCAATCATCTGTGAAAAGCGCAATAAAAAATTCGCTAACATGTCAGAGAAATTTTACTTTGAAGTCATTTGGAGCAAAAAACCATATCCGTGCGAGGTCACAAACGTTACCGAACGTTACATGAACTTTATTCAGTATTTTGGAAATTATTTTAATCTTTAAACACCTGCATGTCTTGATCCCAGCAGTGATCACCATTAGCAACAACAAAATCGTATATATAATGTTTATGCTAGGTTCTGTGACCATTTGAAAGTGAAATTTTCCAATTTTTTGGTTACAAACGTTACTTTAGAATCATCCTATAAGATGTCTGTATTTTGAGCATTTTCATAATCAAAACGATCAAACGCATATTCACCACACTTTTAGACTTACGATGCACAAAAAAACTCTATAAACAAAAAGTTCAGGAGGAATAGGAATTCAAAAGGACAATGAATACCCCGCTTAATATTTCCATTTAGCGCAACCAAAATAAACGTGCTAAGAATGTTGATTTGAAAGATCTTAAGATGGATCATTACAAAACACCGAATCATTAAATCGTTTCGAGTTCGTTCCCTGCTATGTCCTTGAGAAAGACATTAAATACAAATTACTGCATCAACCAAAACTCACTTGGGATATTGTTACAATCTACTTCAAGCGTCAATGGGAGTCTTGAACCTAATTGTCAGAATCCTTCACTCAGATTAATTTTAGTCTTGCACAAAAGACATTATGACTCAAACAACACATGTCACATGTGCCGATGTGAAACCTGTCAACACTTCCTTCTTGAACTTACCTCCCTCAAAGACCATAAGATTTTCGACGTGAATTCGACTAATGTTTTGGTCATAAAAATGAAGCATGATAACCTTTTTTTATTCAAAATGAATCTTCAACCTATTGTGTTACGAAGTAATACGAATGAGAGGTTAAAAAGATCACTTGAGGTTTTTGATTGACAGATTACATTAGAATAACCCAAATACACAAAAACAAAAAAAACCTTTCCATTTTGCTTTTTGCAAATGTTGTTATGCTTCAATACCTTGGATTGAAAGTTTAGCTTCACTTCTGATAATGTAAGGTCCATTTGAGCTCCCTTTAATCTTGTTTTTAATTGTTAAAAAGAAAATGGAAATCCTTTTTTAAATTTCTGCAGGGATATCGGGGATCCTTACAGAACACATAATATTTCAAGCATAAATTTATATAAAAAATTACGACAAGTTCTTAAGGCTGCAATCACATAGAAGTACACGACAAACGATATTTGCTATACGCTATTCGATGACTATACTAGTATGTTATGCAGGCATGGCGAGCTATTCGTGTTTTTTTTTTCGAATAGTGCCCTCTTATGCGACTCGGTAGCATCAAATACACGTATTTGTTCGAGTCTATATGCATGCCCAAGTAAAATCGTGCACCGTATACCCGAATATTATAGTTCTATGTGATTATGTTTGAAGGGCGCTTAATTCGATACATATGACAAGGCAGAAAGCAAAGCGTGAGAACAAAATGTGATTGGTAGTTTGCTTGAAGTCATTTTCTTTTATTTCTGATTATACGCTACTACAATATAGGATGATTTTAAATTCAAAGGATTAATTGGATTTTATAAGAGAAAAAAATATGTCTAATCCACTTCAGTGACTCAAGCATAGAGGGCGAGATACTGGATGGTTCTCAGCAAAACACAAGGCTGATGAGCTGATAGACACAAACAACTGGGAACAAAATTGCCCAAACTTTGCCTCAATCACAGAAACAGGCAAGTGCCCTCGCTTGAACACCAGTGCAAGAAAAATAAAAGAGGGCAGCAGACAAGGCAGCAAGATCGATCTAAAAGCCAGTTAAGCCTGAAAGTTCAGTCTTAATGGGTCTTAAGGGGTCCCCTTGATTTCAAAAGGACGATTTGGAGATGATTCCCTAGGTTGTGTTAGATATAAGGCTATTCGTACATTGTTCAAGTCTAGTTCTAAATTGGCACATCAGCCAGTGTGAATTTTTGTCAAGATAGTGTGAATCACGTCCACAGTCAGGGCAAATTATTTTACTGTTTACAGAAATGCATGGCAATGTAGGACTTTTTCACTTGTTTTGTGTTCTTTTGGATCGTAAAATAGATCAGGTACGTCTGTTTTAAAAATGTTTAGAAATGCTTGGTTTATTTTAGGAATAATTCGTAAAGATGACAATGTTTTTGATGTTGAAAACTCTAAATTGTTCAAGTCCAAAATCGATATATCAATTTTCATAATCAAAACTTTAAATCATTTCCTTTCTAAACATATCATCACCAGTCTAATTTCTACATATCAAAGGAAAATTGGAATTACATACGGTATATCTTTCCCATATTTTTAAACAATATTTTAAATGTTTAAAAGGGGTGTAACTCAAATCGTGAAAATATAAAACTTGCAATTACCATATGGATTCAAACTACAAGCTTAAATATTACGGATGTGAATAACGCTCTAAGAAAATACTTACATATATATATTTATTTAATCGATTTATTTATGTATGATCTTCCTGTGTCCTTAGGACGAAGTCTATGAGATACAGGGTATGTCATTTTTTCTTTTAAATCATATTATATTATACTTTGCTATGATATAAAACTTTTAATTACCATATGAATTCAAACTTCAAAGCTTAAATATAACGGATGTTAACACCACTCTAAGAGAATACTTTAGATAAGGAAAATATATTTTAATCGATATATTTATATAGGTCTTCCTGTTTCCTTAGCACGAAGTCTATGAGATACAGGGTATGTCAATATTGTCAAAGCAATAAAGAGTACAATGAAAACACGGATTTACTATATGTATACAGGAAAAATAACTGCAATCAAATTCTGTATTTAAGAAACAGGTGACCTGATTTAATATTAACCACTTAAACAACAGAATAAGAAATCACTTCAGGTATTCGAAAAAAACTTTGCCCTTTCCTTTGATAAGAAGTATGGTTGTTTATTTTAGAATTTATTTACACTTACTGAATTATTCATTATTGTAAATGATCCGTCACACATCACCGTATAGAGTTAAAACGTACGAATAACGTACACTGTTTCGTTCATTGAAATACATGTATATAGATTACCCAAACCAGTGTACGTTATTCGTACGTTTCGTGATGTGTGATAGAGCCTTAATCAGTCACAGAGATAACAGGCGCCGCCGGCCGCCCGTTTGATATTTAACTCGCAACTCAGGTTGCTCCAAATAACGTCTAGATGTCTACTAAACGTTAATAGCTCATTCCACGGAAAATAAAACTATTTTTGACTTCAAGCAAAAATTAGGCCTTTTTATTCAACCACTTAAGCATATATTCGTAATTTAGTACGTGAAGTATTTCCCAAACATAAATCACAAAGTTTTTTCTTTATGTGCATGAATTGGCACATGTTTTAATTCAAAAATCTCACAAATGTTACGAAAATGTAACAAATGTTACCAAACAATGCATTAAAAGAAGCCCTGACGATAGAATTTCCTTAACCTTTCATGAAATATTTGTAATGTTACCAATCATCTGTGTAAAGTGCAATAAAATATTCGTAAACACGTCAGAGAATTTTTTACTTTGAAGAACTTTCTGTTCGATGTCACAAACGTTACCGAACGTTACATAACTTTATTCAGGTATTTGAGCAATTGATTTATTTTTTTAAAAATTTGAATGTCTTAGCCCCACCAATATGAGCACCATATTCAACAACAAACTCATGAGTTTAATGTTTATGCTAAGTTGTGTAGCCATTTAAAAGCAAAATTTATTCATTTATAGGTCACAAACGTTGCATAGGAAGGAGAGTAAACACAATCAAAACTTTTCAAATCGTTTGCGAACTCTAAAACTCCCAAGAATCACGTGACCGTACTTTAATGGCGACCAATGTATTTGTCAAACACTTCACTGAGACTGTTTACAAAGCATAAAGACTCAAAGTGTCAGTCTTTACGTTTAAAAAAGATCGGAATTAAGTCTTTCTGAAGTACAAATGTATGTACTTTATATGTTTTAGCGACCCATTTCCACAAGATTATGATATAGGTCAGGATTGTGTCAAATTCGCATTATTTGGAAAGTGTTAAACCTTGATATCTGTTTTTTGAAATAAAATAACGATAAAAAGCAAGAGTAACCATCGTACTACTGACTTGAAAAGTAGGTTTAATCTTTAACCATTCGTACCGAGGTCGTTACAATCGGCCGAGTTGTTACGTAATTATAACGTCATTAAGTACGATTAAACTGATATGAATTGTATACAGTTAATTAGTTAAACATTGACATTTTATACTTTTTTAAGTAAGCAGCTTCAAATGTTGGACTTCACAAGTTTTTTGCCTTTAAAACAGAGTAATAGTAACATATTCTTTACGTTTCAACTTTATATTATGCCATGTATGCATTTTCAAATGGTATCTTAAATGAAATAAATTTGTAGCTGTCGACTTAATCAGCTCGCAAAAATTGCAACATTGAAACATCTAGTCCCTCGCCAACAATGGGGATATAGTGTTTTACCCAAGGAAACAACTCGTTGACACAAGACAATTGATGCTCAAACTCATAACCTATAGATTATGAGACGAGCGTTGTTTCCATACGGCCAGTGTGCTCCTCAAAGAACATTTGACCACTTAAACGTTGACGAATACCCTACGTTCATCAATGGGGTGATAAATTCGATGTTTGAAAACACAATAATATCTTCACCTTAAGATTACTTTAAATGCTTAGGAAAGATTCCTTTGCATTTTTGATTGGGTTAATTGACTCTTTAATAGAACAAAGGTTATTCACTGTCTGTAGTTGGTCACGACTTCTAGGAGTCATCGGATATCGTGCACTCTATCTTTACATTCAGAGAATAGTTATGGGCGTGTAAGAGTTGTAATCAAATCAGATGATTTTGGGAAATCTTTATAAAATGGTGACGATTGTGACAGTTAAAAATTCTGCCGAGTTTCGATAACAAGAAGTAAAATACGCTTAATCAAGAATCACTATATACGCCAGCGCAAAGCATACACTAACTTCATAACAATGTAACTGTCTGTTAATATAATTGTTGACAGCGGCATAATATGTTCCATATATAAATATACTTGTAATATGAGAACCTCTGACCAATTGACTCTCCTCTGAGTGCTGTCATTTTATATATCGGATCTATATTATGACATGACTAGATCTTATTCCCCTGAGCAAATTTCCGAATGCTATTTCTTTTTTAGTAGGAAAATGTTCCACAGAACATGAGCTGATTTGACTCTTGCAATCAGATGATGATACATGCAATATATTACAGAACCAAATGATATGTTACCAAACGTTCCTTGCAGTATTAACCCTTCTTATACGGAGCGATATTCTAAATACATTATTCGGTGGAGGATTGTTGCACCACCATTTTTACAACGAATCTCCAAGACCACTGCTAAGGGACTGGTATCGAACCCCAATTTTCACTGATACCAGAATCAACGTCAACCATAATTGTTTGACCTCACTGAAAGCTCTTGCTTTTTTAATATCAGAAACATCAGTTTCTACGCATAATAACATGAAGATTCCAATCACATTATCATCCTCATCCACTCGGAAATACAGAGTGTCAATAAAGATTTGTACCGGTGTAATGAAATACAGCGTCCGTGTGACTGAAGTGCCCTAGCTACTATCAAATTGTGTAGAACGTACTTGTACATGTGCGATCAATAAATCATCGATTGCGACTTATTCCGTGTAGTTCAATTAGACCCGGACTCCTGGTTATGGTCAGTCTCATTACACAGGGTTTCAAAAAATAGATACAATATACAATCAACATTTTTCTTTATAAGAGTTAGTATTATACAATAGTGAATATACCTTCTATATTTTCCACAAGTTTCGTTAAAATTGTACGCTTCGTTGGTTTGTGCGACATCGCAAATGAAAACTGATGTTCCCGCCGCGTCTCTATGAATTACACTAATAACCGATACAGATATAAACATATCTCGAAATGTAACTTAATAACTAATGCAGATATAAACATATCTCGAAATGTAACTTATCAATATTTTCATTTCTACATCTTTTACGCATGTTTTGATGAAAAACTGTGTAATTTACTCGAGTCTTATTGGTGTGAGGGCTGATCAAAGGCACTAATATCGAAGAGGGGGTCTGAACAAACCTCATTGTTTCTTTTTTCGAATTTCAAAAACAATTGACATGATATGGGCTTCAAACTACCTATGAACATACATGTCTTACTTATTAAACTAAAAATTAGACGAAAACATCATGTTCTAAGATTTATAAGAAAAATGACTTTATGATATCATTGAGACGTCATTCCATAATCGATGGTACACAGATTATTATCAGTGGATAGAAGAGAACCTTACACAGAATATGATAGCAAACAATGCATAAATAGTTCCAAAAAGAAAGCCTAAAAGGTGTTTCTAAAATTACATACTAGTAAGTGAATTGAATCAAAACACTTTCAGTACAAATAATAATAATACCTAATAAACACGATTCTCTTTCGAGCACTTTGACACCAGTAAGAGAACATGTTGTAAGAAGTGGTGGCCACAATATTGATTGGACTGGTGTCAAAGTGCTCGAAAGAGAATCCATGAGTATTCTCGTTGGGTGCTGGAGGGAATACATATTAACACCGAAGGACCGAACAAAAACAAAAACAAATGCCTGGACTTAGATCCTATATGGGACATCTTGCTCCAGAAGAGGGACATCGTCAAGTTATCATGGCGTCATTGTCATCTTATGACGTCATCACCAAGAGAAAATTTCACAGCACAAGATCAACTGAGGACGGATGTAGCACGTCTGAAAGTACTTTTGAAGGTACGGTACGTTATTTATTGTAGCGCAGAAATATAATCCATCATCAATTTTAGTTTCTATCGCTACTAGGCTAGTACAAATTAAAAAAATGAGTGAAACAAATGGCAAAAGTAACGAAATTTCGACCCCTGTTAAGTATACTTTTGCAATTTGTTGGGCCTATGGCTTTAATTTAAATTTTAATGATTAGCCTATACGTATGATTCTCCACTTGTACATTTTGAAATGGTTTTCTGCTTGTCAATATTTTTCTTTGTATGTGTTCTTTTATTTAATGAATATAATTTCATCTTAAAATTCAATCGCGAGCGCTTTATTATCTGATTTTGTGTCCACATGGACTCCTCTTGACCACCAACTTGATAGAGGACCTTGTCCACGTAAGTACGTAAAGGAAAACATAATATTCAATGATTAAAGAAACCAAAGACAAGACAAAAAATCCATTTCACTTAAGCATAACATTGTGAATTTCCTCGAGCCATATAACCAGCAAAGCACTGGAGACGGAAACAAAATATCTCGTAGGAAAATGAAACGCAATAACATAACATAACATGTATGTTGTAAAATAACATGACCATTTGACTTCCATGCAGACAGCCTTTAGCTATAGGAAACGATGAATCTGAGCACACAGATACTGATGGTGATGGCAGCGTAAATTGAAAACGTGCATTTCTGTACAGGGTTCACCAAA
>JXSR01S007836.1:31618-45532 GCA_000969725.1 Ophiothrix spiculata
ACATTTCTAGTACAGTACTAGAAATGTACTTTTTGCTTTGATTCTAGTACGATTATAGTACAGTATGTACTAGAAATGTACTCTACATTCCTAAGGTGCAGATTTTGAAGAGGATTCGAGTACAACTATAGTACATTTCTAGTACAATACTAGAAACGTACTTTCCTTCTATGATCTTAGTACAGTTATAGTACAGTGCTAGAAATGTACTCGACATTCCTAAGGTGCACATTTGAACCACAATTCTAGTAAATCACATTTCGAGTACAATCATAATCTAGTACAGTTCTAGTACAGTACTAGAAATGTACTTTTTATCAGAGTAAGTACATTTCTAGTACACGTTTTTGTACTCAAATTGTACTAGAATTGTACTCTAATCATTGTTCCAAATATGCACCTCTGGAATGTGGTTAAAATAGTATATTTCGAGTACAGTACTAGGGGTGTCATCTAGGTATGCACATAAAAGGGTCTTAGTTCAAAGTTTACATGTATATCTACAAATATGACGAAAAACACATTCCTGTAGTTTTCATATACCGAGATATGGCGAATAATTCAAGATGGATACCAACAGAAAAAATAAATTCCATATTTAATGTAAAGTCTGTACTTGAAAACACACAAAAAAATGGGTCTTTTACCAGATGTTAGATGAGAAAGGAAATCAGATCGGTTGGCCGGCCATGTATGGTTTTCAATTCTACACGTACTAGGTCCAAGCGCGTTTCTACTGCTCAATTTTTGCTTAGCCTTCTGACCCAGTTATTCATCATGTGTTTTTACCTTCCAGATTGAGCAAGACTTGAGAGTTTGGCAAGGAAGCAATTCAGATATTAAAGCTATTGATGAACACTAACATGGCACTATCAGAAACCATCTTTGAGTATGCAAACAAACAAAATCAGCAGGTGTTTAATAGTACCTCAACAAAGTTCAGGTTTGTCTTCGGTATACTATAATACGTGATTTTGATTTGTACCAAAAAAAGTATCCAAGCTACTATTCATGCGAGTCACATTTTCTACAGGCCATTGCACAAAATACAGAAGACTAGGCACAGTGTTACGCATGCATATAATGGCATAGGGTGTCAAGTTCGTAGTTCAGCAAACATTTAATTTGGCCACACTTCTAGGAGTCTACGAAAAGCCATTTGAATCAAGTGACGTCAAGAACCCCTTTTTTAGCCTGCCCAGGGAGTCAGATCAAATAAGTCATGATATGTGAGAAAATATTTGTTATGTAGCAAATACTTTTGTCAGTCCCTCAACTTGAATGAAATTAAAGTACAGGAAAGATGGTTTCATACTGGTAATGCATTATATAGTCGATAACGCCACATCAAGGACTGTGTGCGTCCCGGTCTGAGTCTTTAATACTAATCGGGTCTTCCATGTTTAGTGTAACATTTTACCTGGTTACCCATATAAGTCTACCGTAATATTTGGAACACTGAAAGAAAGTAGTCTGAAGCTTAATAGTTTAGCGTTAAACAATTGTTTAAGCACAGGAATGTCTTCCAAAATGGCGTCAAGACTTTGTCAAAAATTGTACAAAAAAACCTTTTTTTTCCTCAAAATTTTGTGTTGTTTGGACCATAAGATTTTGTTGAAATTTCATTAGCTTGTGGTACAATTATTTTTAAAGAAATGTTTAGAGACTTTAGACTTCCAATGTCAGCATTAACTACGGTTAGGTAGCAAGAAAGAGTTTTATTGGCAAATTTACTGCAAAGCTTTTTGTAGGGAATTTTATGTTACCATCGCTGATGCTGATATTGGAAGTCAAAAGTGTCTCCATACAATGTACACGAAATACACACGTTGACGCAGTGACACTTCGGATGACCCATTACATTTAATTATTCACAATCAATATGAATTTGGAGATGGGAAATGATTGTTTAATTGTTGATAAAAAATTACACACAAAGTGCTTATGAAACCAATGCTGACTTTTGTATTTAATTTAAGTCTGAATGTCATAAACGTGACCGTCTGCAGGTTGCTGGTTAACCACAAGTTGGGGGGGGGGGGTCAAAATGATTGACTAAAATTGACCCTGAATACCATAAATTTGTGTCAGTGCAAATTGAGCCTGCAAGTGCAGTTAAAAATGACATTTTTGTGTTGAATTTTAAACCCCCATTTTTAAAGTGTGTAGGTAAGTTTGTCAAAGTATTAATGAAAATTACGTTTTTGATCCTGTTTACCTTCCATGACATTATGTTTGGGTAGGGGTACACTTGTCGTGCCTATGCTTTTTAGTAAAAATTGGTATTTCGATCTTGTGACCCTGGGTCACCCCATACAGCTAATAGATTTATTAACCCTCGTCTAACCATGCCTTTTTTGTAACACGTCTAACCAAGGAGGGAGTAAAAACCTTCCCTTTAGATTTTTTTAGAACGGAACCCCATATGAACTTGATTTTGCTATCAATAGAGAGGTAATGGTCCTTCCTTATCGAACGATACCAAGATCAAAAACAACGGCTAAGGCGTTACGAAATTATGACGCCATAAAGGTCTTCCAGGTCTAAAATCGGAATTTTGGCGAAAAATGACCACCAGAATCATTTTTTTTTTAAATAACGGAATTTCATCTAACCAGGGAGCAATCGGCACTTCTTTTTTTTTTTTTTTTTTGAGATTTTCATGCTATTTTTAGTTAAACCATCTAAATTCGTAGGTCTTGAGAAGTAGTTTAAGCACTGAGAGGGTGACCCCGGAAAAGTTCACTCGAGACCTCCCTGGTTAATCGGGTTTTTTGTGTGCAAATAACGAAGGGAAATGCTAATGCTAACATGCCCTGCAAGTTTCAGCTTCATAGCATGCATATTTGTTTCAAAATTGCGATTTAAAATTGTCAAAAATGTCACCGGGTTGCAACCTTTCTGCAGCCCAACTTTGACGACCTACCCTAGCCCGCCTTAGGTGGTGAGGTTCCCCCCCCCCCACCCTCCTCCCCCTAAAAGAAATTACCCAAAAAACCTGGGAGTTAGGTTAAGCCAAGTTCGATTAAGATTCGTCATTGTTTGTACGAGTTACGATTATGTTATATAGTAAAAATCAATATTTGATAGTATAAATCATTTCCTAATTTGGCTTGATTTTAAAGCACCATACATTGTTACGATTAAGTTGACGTTTTTGCAATATGCAGTCTGTCCATCTGAAGTCTGTGTACAAAGAAATAACACACGTCACTTATTTCTACGGCGACAGCCCATATTACAAGTCCAAGATTCTCAATTCTCATCTAAATGGAACCTGTAATGACATTAAAAATAATAAAATATCAATTACAAATAATTTGCACATTGCTAACAAGGGGTTTAAAAGTACGATTGCTCATATAGTTGGAATTAAAAATATTTTTACCACCTTTTATGTGAAGGTCAATTTATGAGGAAAATGTCTGGAGATTCATGCTGTTTTTGGTCGGATTTGATAGGTAATCTTGTTTTGTGTGAAATGGAATTCAGAATGTGATCAATTTTCTCATGTACTGGTAAGGGGGCAACAACACAAATAGGTCAAAAAGTGATTTTTAGGACGCATTTGATTTGACCCCACCTTGTTCAATGTCACTTCTCTTCTCCAGTTGAGTGGTCGTATGGAATGTTTATATGTAATAGAGTGATAAGCAGGTGATTGAATGTCTTTGTCACAATTGAAGAGTGTTTTTCTAAAACTCACTTAGTCCACTTTTGGTCGAATTTAAACCAAGCAAACAGGAAGGGTGTTCATCATGAGCACTATACTAACTTCAAATTGCAAATTCTCAAAAAAACAATCAGTTGCCATTCCTCAAGCACGAGAATTCACCAAATTATTTCAAAACTCACTATTTCTAATCAATAATACGGTAAGCAGATCCTGTTTGTTATACAATCATACTGTATGTCGCATAATTTCCCTTTCACCTCTACGATTTTAATCAGTGAAATTTTGTATCGGCCGTGCTGTTGATGTTTAACATTAATATTAACGAGTCAGAAAAATATTTTTTAAAAGTCCTTTAAAATCAAAAATATAGATCTAAACAACAAAAACATATTGCCTATTTATGTAGAAAATATTATGTAAATATAATGCAACTACATTTTTCGAAATGTGTGACATTTCATGCAATTTTACTGGCAAATTTTTCACGCAATGAACGTTCAAAATATGCCGGTGATTTTCTCTGAATTATTAATTCAGTGTAAAATATATATTTATGTCGACACGTTTATAGCAAAATTTAGACTTTTTTCTTGAAGTCCTGTGAAAATCATGCTTTTAAATGTAATAAAACAAAATTGATGTGACGGTTCCTTTGTTTAAGTCTTGACACTGAAAATCAAAACTGAATTCCCTGGAATTTCAATACTATTGTGCATGCGTAACCATCTATTATTTAAAAAATGGATATAATAATCTTAAATTCCCTTTATAGACATTGTCAGCTCGGGTGGTCCAGCGGTTATTGAGCAGGATTCTAATTCTGAAGATCGTGGAATCGTTGGTTCGAGTCCTGTCACAGTCGTTTGGATATTTTTTTTTCTTTTGCGAAGCGTGTTGGTTTTTCTTCAATTTTAAAAAGTCACGAATAAAGTTATCGAATTTTTCACATAATTTATATTAAAAAACCAAGAAGGTTACTTTTTATCCAGAAAAATGTATTTCTTATTCACTACATTTCACATGAAATGCATTTTATTTTATCACAGCGAGCGGGCAGCGGTGTCATTCAAAACATGCTGTGAGCCCTGCTTTGAGATCAATGCACACTGTTGACGTCAGAGGATGACCAGTTGGGACAAAAGGTAGTTGTTATCGAAATTTGGATGCCTAGTTATCGCAACACAAACCGCAGGCAAGTATGAATAGCCAATATTAGGTACCTTTCGTACATCACATCAACGTATTTTTTTTTTTTTTTTGCCGGGTACTGGATTCTTTTTTTATCTTTTTGTATTTTTTTTATTATTTTTAAAGTTGATCATGCAAATCACATAAATCAACAATAAATCAATGATATTACAATCAATACAATAAAATTTACACATTTCGTCAGTTCAAATGTTCTGTCCGTGCATAACAATGCATTTTGTAATCCGTAGTAAAATATTTTGTTAACCCATTACCTATTCTATTCACTGGAGTCAATAAGTATAGATAATCCCCACTTGAGAAATTGCAATCCTTGACAGTCCCTTTGTGTTTACACGATAAAAAGCACAACCAAAAATCTCTAGGCGTTATGCTTTTCGTCGAAGACAATAGCCTAAGCATGGTCGATAATTCGATATATCGAGATATATTGATTTTTAAAAAACATCGATATTGCCGATATTGGATTTCAAGGTTTATCGATATATCGTACTTGTCGATATTTTGAAAATAACATCGATAAATCGGGTGTACGATATTTCGACAGTTAATGATATATCGTACCCTTCGATGTTTTGAAAATAATATCGTATAATCGGGCGAATGATATCTACAAATCCAGCTATAACTATCGATAAATGGAAGTATTACTCACTCATTAGCTCATTGTTAACTTAGCTCATGTTAATTATTTCACTCATATCATGAACAATTCCTTTAAATGGTTCAAAATATCAATTTTTATGAAGGTTATAAGTTTGAGTCAATCCATTTGTTAACAAAAATAAATGTCAATAACGTAGTCTTGAATCTTGAATGCGTGCGTGTAACGTATCGGCCTTCACGTAACAGGGAAATATGTTCAACTAGCAGCGATGTTTTATGCCCGTGCGTATTATTGCAACTTCGATATATAATATTTCTTGGCACATAAACACTAGTCAGTTAAAAAACTGTCATAAATTAATGATGATATCCTTTATTTTAAAAATATTACCGGGCATTCAGTTTTAGATGTTATATCTGAGTTACAAAATGATCACATGTCGCGCCAACACTGTAATCCATCGATGTACATAATGTTTTACAATGACTAGAGCTAGTTACAAAATGATAACATGTCGCGCCAACACTGTAATCCATCGATGCACATGTTTTACAATGACTGGAGCTAGTTACAAAATGATCATATGTCGCGCCAACACTGTAATCCATCGATGCACATAATGTTTTACAATGACTAAAGGGACATTGTTTGCTCGCGCCGATTATAAACCAAAGCCGTCTCGGGAAAAATCACCTGAAAATGGACCGTGAAAAGCCGAATTTAACTGAAAATAAACTATAACATTATTGCTTAATAGCTTTATTTAAATATTTATATCTTTTGTCCATTTATTTCGACCGCAGTGTGGTTCATTTTAAGATCAGTTACAGAAATGGTATCAGCTTTCCTTTACGCCCATCTGAGGTAAACAACAACTAAAAACGATCTTAGTAACATACAAAAGTTTAATGTATTGCTTTAAGAAATAAAAACGTTTTATTAAAAAGAATGTTTATTGCTCTTATTTACTGTTTTCCATTTGGAAATAATTACTGCCTTACAAGATGTTTAACTTCAATGTAGTTGATTTTATTCAGCTTCCTGGCTGCCTTTCGTCCGGTACTATCTGGATGTAAACATGACGTAATCGTCAGGTCGAAGTTCAATTTCATTCATAAAATGGTCAGTCACGTGATGATACGATGACGCGTGCAATTCACTGTAAGATTAAGCCATCGCCGTCTGAAACCATTATTTCTGCAATATTTTTCATCATGATCTTAACACGGTATGTATTTGTGTATGTGAGACCAAGAAATAATATGCTTCTTTTTCATAAAAATGTTCAATTTTCAATGCTATTTTGAAAAGTAACTGCGATATTTACGATCAAACAGGGGTATGAGGAATTCTGCAACCAAACTGTGCTACGTAATTACAACACGGAAGTTTGGGTCGCCACTCGCCAGTGTTCGTTCGTTACGCATTGTAATTTATTCGGTTGGCGAGATGAGAGAAAACATCGATATATATCGATAATTGATTGCCGATATATCGATATCGGAAAATGGTCAATATCGACCAAACTTACAATAGCCTATCCCATACTTTGATTGACAGGCCTGTTTTGTGCGGTAAAATTAATTCGATACTTCTATTGTCATTTACGATTTAGTTAATAAAATCCTTTGTCCTTTAATGAAATAACGGACAGAACATTTGAACTAGCTAATTGTATATAATAATTATATTTGTCCAACGTTACCCAAAAAAACAATAAAACAAAATAAAACTCTTGTGAGTGAATCATGCATCCAGCAACATAATCAATACTTAAATATCAAACCTCCACTTATTAAAGTGCTTAGATAGTTTACCCTTGTTTTTGGCAATAAAATATTCATTTTCTCTTGTCATCTTAACATGGGCCTTGATGCTCCAAGCTTAAAAATAATTGTGTAAGAAATTAATCCCCTGGGATGCCAAAAATCTTGTCCAATTTTGAACAAGAAAATTCAATGTCATGTTTGTTAACAATAATTTGAATAAGGTCATTCCAAATAGGCTTAACCATTTCACAATCACAAAAGATATGATCATGTGTTTCAGGAAATTCCGCACATAAAGAACAATTGGGGGAATCTATTCTATTAATTTTAAAAAGAAAATTATTTAAAGCAATTGCTCTTTTAAAATTAAAAGATCTAAGCCGGGTATCAATTGTGTATTTAAAATTTTTGATTGTTTTTGATTGATTTTTTTTTTGTGTGTGTGTTTTTGTTTCCCAATCCTCCAAATCTAATTCGGGACCCGATTCAGAATCTTCAAGAAGCTCACTCCAGAAATTAATTTGTTTTTCAGGAACATAGTTTTCATTCATGGCAGAATAGGTATACTTTGGTACTTTAGCTTTTCTAAGGAGATATTTAACAATTCTGTCAAAAACATTAGCATGAGAAATATTGTTGTTCGGATTATCAGACCATATTTCCGAAATGTTTTTCATTAAAAAATTGTACTTTTGTCTACCTTTATGAGAAATCTCAAAATCAAGGACCAATTCTTCAAATAGTTTATAACCTGGAAGAGGAGGATTGAGAAGATCATTAACAAACATAGTATCTTGGTCATACAAATCTTTGTAGAGAAAATACTGCTTAGATTTTGACCTGATATTTTTGTTATACCACAATAACTGGCATCCTCCAAGATCAGAAAAATTAACATTGAAATACAACTTTACTGCATAATCATGATAATATTACCAAGTTCTCAATGATCGGCAAGTTGACTACATGTACAATGAAGAGAATTTAAAACTCTTTCAGGGGCATAAGAATGCCATAATATATCACCATACAACTCATCCATGACAGTCAACTCAATTGATTTCCATAAAGAATCATAATCATTATCAAGCATATTTTTGTGGATCAATCATGCGAAGACCACATAAAGAATTATCATTACACAAACAATTTCTTTTTACCCTGTCATTACCGCCATTCCATATAAATTAGTTTATTCAGCTCTTTAAAAAATGAATTCGGAATTTTATTTGACAAAACTGGAAATAAAAACAAAAGTTGGGGGAGAAGAAGGGATTTTTCCAATGAGGGAAAGATTTCTGTACGCCAACAATTTAAAGTGCCCTCAATTTGTTTTATCTTAGCTTTGTAATTAAGATCAAAGAAAGAATTTAAATTTAAAGAAAATTAATACCTAAAGTTTTAAAACGGATTGTTTTCCATGATAGGCCCTTATCAGATAAAGGAAACAATGAATATCCCTTACTTGCACCAATCCATAACGCTTCTGATTTAGAAAACAATATTTTACAACCAGAAGAAGTTGAAAATTTATTCAAGGTATCATATTAGTGGGTGAAAGAATCTTGAGACCCATCCAAAAAGCAGGTGGAGTCATCTGCAAACAAAAAAAATTTCAAGACCCTTCCGCAAACAGGAATACCCTTTAAAGATGAATTTTAATGGATTGCGATTACCATTGTTTCAACCACCAACAGAAATAAATACGGAGAAATGGGACATCCCTGAAATATTCCGTTGTTCATATTAGTTTCTTGCGTCAGGAAACCATTATTTATAACTTAGTTTTTTCTATTTGTGTAGAGAGTTCTGACCCATGAAATAAAACTATCCCCCAAATTAAAATGCTTTAAGACTTGGAATAAAAATTCATGATTAACAGAATCAAAAGGTTTCTCTATATCTAAAAGCAAAATGGCACCAGGTATTTTTTATGGTCCGTGTATTCAAGAATATCCATCAAAAGGATATTATTAGAAATATTCCTCCCTTTCATAAAACAAGATTGATCAGGATGGATAAGAGATGTTAAAAACTTCTTCAACCGGTTGGCCAAAGTTTTGGCCAACATTTTATAATCTGTTGTTAAAAGAGAAATAGGCCTATAATTTTGAATGTACAAGGGATCCTTATCTTTTTTAGGAAGTAAAGTAATAATGCCATTTCTCTGTGAAAGGGACATAATACCATGATTTAAGGAATAATTAAAAGAATTTAACAAATAATCAGAAATATCAGGCCAAAATACAATATAGAACTCACTCAGTATCCCATCAAACCCGGGGCCTTATTCTTCTGCATAGAAATAAGAGTACAGTCGGGGCCACACGCTCGATCGAGCGTACTGCTGCATTGAGCAGTGCGCTCTATCTGGCGAACAAGAAACACGATAGATAGAGCGTACATATACCACCACGCTGGATCGAGCAGACTCTGGGGTCAAGCCAAATAGGGCCTGTACTGTGCGCAATACTTGAAAGAGCTACTCAATACTGCGCTAACGCAGAATCAAATTTACATGCACATTGCTGGATATTGTGTACTGCTTGAATTAGCGGTATTTGTTTTAATGTTTCTTGTCGTCATTGCATTTTTAATTATGAAGTTTTACGAGTGCTCACACAAAAATTGTCAAAGGGCAAAAGGAATGTCATATCCGTTTCAAAAGATATTTTACTATATTTCTTTGAAATAAAACACATCGGGTACTATAGCTCTGGTTGAAAATAGCGGGGAATAGTAGCGGAAAAGTGCGACAACAACCAACATTCACTGGTCCTCCAAATACCCTAATTCCAACCAAATTGTTCCAACCTATGATTTTCATTCCGAAAGACATAGAACTCTATGTGTACAAGTCTATTTATATTTATACATAGACCAGCTTTTACATGGAGTTGACTGTCAAAGACCAATAATAGGCCTATTGCTATCATTTTGATCGTGCTAAGGACAAATTCAAATTCATGGTAGACTTAGTATTTCTGACTCTAAACCACTGCTAGCTGTGTATATCCATATATATATATATAAATATTTTGGCCTCCTACCCCATCTTTACTTTTATCGTTAACTATCGTTACCTTGTTTTTACTAATATACTATTTCCCTCATTATTTTCACTGGTTTGTCGATCGATTACCAATTTCATTTGGCCAATCATTATGATTATAAGAACTCATCCTTGTGATTCTTTGTATGTTACATATTACTTGAGGGTGGAATTCAACTGTGACGACATATTTGACAGAAGATAACGGAGTTGACCCGTCGCCAGTCTTCGTTCCTTTATGTCAGTCAATTGAAAGGTTCCTACTTGATGTTCAACCATGATATCGCTACTGAGATCTGCATGTTCATTACTTCGTGGAAGGTTGCAAGATTTTCCATTACGAAGTAATAATGGTGATCGCATATTCAATCTACAGAAGCAATAATACCAGCAAAATGGACACGTTTTGTCGCAAAGCTGACCCCTGACACAAATTACATATAGGCTAGGTGTATTGTATTGCCTGGAGTTAAAGCAGTAACCAGTCGATGAACAACGCTTCTAAAAGCACAATCATAAGGAAACAATTATGTAAAGAAGAGAGGACACTATGACCCTTCGAAGAAAGTAAACCAAGAGGCATTTAATGAGGATTTACCTAACCATTATAACTTTACATTGTACAGATATTGAATGAAATCTATACACATAAACATAAACATGACATGATAAAGGCAAAGAGAGAGCACACAAACGAAATTGAAAATGAAATGAAATTCAGATGAAATCACAACAAAACTGATAAAATAATTCGAACTGGAAATGTACATGGGAGGTATTTTATGGCAAACAAAATCGAGAAATAGGTATGAAGTACTTGATGCTGCTGAATATGCGGACACAGGTATTTTCAGTCGATGTTAAAGACTAAATTTTTTTTATTTAAAAATGTAATTGTCTTAAAAAAATCGCCTGCGTATTAAACACTTTATATTTGTAACAACTTAAAATGTGTACGAAAAGTTGATACTAAGCTTTATCCTGGCGATAAATACATTTCCTGACAATATTCACATTAGAGCTTCATGATTAGGCTACGCACCGCTGTTTGAATTATACTTGGTCATTTTGACCCAACACCATCTAGTATATGGCACGTTTTGGCTAAATTCAGTTTATAGGGGAGGCAAAAGATTGACCATGAAAACACATGTACCCGTGTAGCACGAATTTAAAATTTGTCCCCGTTCTTATTGTCCAAAGAAGTATATAGGGGCTAACATCTATTCACGCAACATTTATGTCATGCTTTAGGCCTATTCCGATATGAAAAGCGGACCTAGAATGCAGGCGGACTATCTAGATTATTTTTAAGCCCATGACATACTAGCAAGACGCAGCTAGCGTCTAGCTAGACGCTAAAGTTGAAAATAGTTTAACTAGCTGGCGTCTGGTTAGCGTCTTCGAAGCGTCTAAAATCTAACAACATGCTAGCTGCGTTTTGCTAGTATATCATGGGCTTTACACCGGTACAGCAAACTGCAAAAGTACATGCGGCACGGCACAAATAAACATAGGTACATAACATAATCAGCTCAATTCAGCGTTATTCATACTGCTACATCCGGCGTGAACGATCGATTGAACTGCATGATCCTCGGCTGTGTAAAAGTAGATAATTAGTCAGTAGTTGCGAATAACTGTGAGAAATTAGTGAAGTATTTTTGGAATTAGTGAAGTGTCTCGAGATATGAGCTGGACCATGGCGAGTTCCAATTCACGCTTCATTCAGCGATATTTCACGCTTCATGCAGCGTGATTGCTCGATCGGGCGGTGTAGCTCAATCGAGCGTGTGGCCCCGACTGAGTATTGTAAAGTTCGGCTTTAGATATTGGCTGATCAAGAGACTGTTAACAATCTTCACTAAGCTTTGGGATATTACAAGAAATAGTATCAAGGAATTCATCAATATTATTTACATTACCCATGGAATTAGACTGCCTGGAGTAAAGGGTCTGGTAAAAAGAATGAATTTCTGTCACGACATTTGAAGTAAGAGAACCATCACTATTATTAAGTCTAAAAATACTTTTCAGAAGTTCTTTTCTCCAAATTACAAAAATACTTTGAGCTCTTCTCATCATGCTCCATCAAACGAATCCTTGAGCGAATCATCAAACCTTTGGTCTCAAGATCAAGAATGTTATTTAACTCGGCCTCAAGCTCATTCAGTTCAGATAATAAATTTTCATTGGAAGGATTTACATTTAATTTGATTTTAACGCTTACAATTTTATCCAACAATTTTTTTTTTCTAGCAACCCTATCCTTCTTTTTCATGGCCCCATACTCCATGCAGAAACCAGTAATATTACATTAAAGAATCTCAAAGTATATTGGGATTACAATCTGAATTTGTTTTAATTAATTTGATAAAATCAGCATCATTATGAAGATAATGACAATATAATTTCCAAAAACCTGGGCATTTGGTAGGTTGTCCATCATTGAAATGTAATGTAACAATTGAATGATCAGACTGGAAACCAGGAAATATTTTGGAATCCAAACAATTCGTCACTAAATTATCAGAAACAAGAATAAAATCAAGTCTACACTCTTAGAAAGAAAGTATCAAATATACAAAAAGGATCAATTTTGATCCTTTTTAGGTATCAAATATGAGCTTATCCTTTAAGGATCAAAGTGATCCCAAAAAAAGGATCAAAAATGTTGATCCGAAAAAGGATCAAATATTTCTTATAAAAAAGACCTGCAAAAAACATCACACTGAAGTGACGCTAGCAGGGTTTGAACCCACGCCGCACTCATACCTGCTGGTAATTACAAGACCAAGGCTCTAACCACTCGACCACGGGGCTGTGTGATGAAATCAACGTATTTATACATGTTACACCATAGTATACATTCCCCGCTGTGTAGCGGTAATGGGGTGTTCTCAAATATGAAACAAAACATCACGTTGCATCCAAACGCGGTATCAAAATGTGAGCTCATCCTCTCCGTATCAAAGTAAACCAGAAATACGGATCAAAACTTTGATATTGTAATCAAAAAGGATAAAAATAAAATGATCCTAAAAAAGGATCAAAAATGATCCTTGTGAATTTGATCCATTTGTATATATTGATCCGCAAAAGGATCAAAAGTGATCCTTAAAGGATCAAAAGTGATCCTTAAAGGATCAAAATAAAATGATCCCGAAAAAGGATCAAAAATTTGATCCCGGCCTTCTAAGAGTGTAGATAAAACAGCTGGTGTTCGCTGGTGCCTTATGTATTGCCTCAAATTTGGGTGAAAGGGTCTCCAAATATCACACATATTAAATTCATCCATCAAAACAGAAATTCAAGTGTATCAGTAGCCTTAGTATTTGAATGATGTGATCTCCCGCCCTGATAATCGAGTGGTCCCAGTACTGCGTTAAAATCATCAGCTACAATCAAAGAAGAATATAATCAAACTTGTCTATTCTTGAAAAAAATCCATAAAAAATTCAGGGTCATATTTGTTCGAAGCATAAACATTCACCAAAAGTACAGAAAATTCATTCATAGCAACAGAAATAATCAGGTATCTCCCATTAAGATCTGAATAACATGAATTGACAACTAAAGACACGGAATTAAAATAGCAACC
>JXSR01S007837.1:705-12134 GCA_000969725.1 Ophiothrix spiculata
GCTGACCTACACACACATTGACACATAACTCATATTCAAGTACGCATGACTTAAACTAGACTTGATAGTTTTGTTTTGATACTTAAATCAAGTGTTTCTAGACACTTTTTCAGATGTTTTTCTGAATTCCGCGCTGTGCTATTGAACATTTTTATTTGACAATATGTTATCAGGAAGACGATTTTGTCCAAGCACACCTACCTATTTGTAGACAAGAATTCTGATATTTGGTTTCTGAGTTATTGAATTTTGAAAAAATTGCCAAGTTTTTTTGGAAGTGAAAAATAATTTTTTTTAGTTGTCTACAAGTTGTGTGGACATCCATGCATACTCAAGAATTTTTTAAATATATCTGCTAAATCACATGTTATTAAACACCAAGCGGCATCAATAACGATTATTGGGTGAAATTTCTGCGCCTGTTCTCTTCTTGCAATTCTGCCCAAATGAAGTGTTGATCAGCCCTTTATCATGCGGAACTAATCATCTTTAAATACCTCGCGCATGTGTAGGTGCAAAATAACTCCTGGTGTATGTGTAATATCCATTCAGATAATTAAAATATTGACTTGCGGTGTAACTGTTATTGGTGCCATGACCTCGCTAGTCGAAAATAAAGAAAGTATATATTTTGCAAAAACTTGCCGCTTCCAGTTTTCGTAGCGGCAAAGCTGCATGCCGCTGCGATAATCGATATCGGGAAAATTTTGTTGCACAACATGATTTTTCAAGTTGAAATGAATTCAGTTTCAAAGCGACATGAAGCGCCAAAACTGCAAAGCTACAAAAATGTGAAACGAACCAAGCGACAGAGCTACAAAGCTGCAAAATGACAATTAAGTACGAAAGCAGCATTACTTTTCACATTAGTTTGATTTTCAGGCAAACGTTATAAGTAAAAAAAAATTGTTTGTTTATTAGGCAACCATTACAGCAACCACACACATAGATCTGCACTGGGTTCTAGAGCGCTCTATCAACCAATGGTCTGGCAGCACCTATGAGTCTACACCAAGCGACAGTCTGAGTAGTAAATCCCTTGCCTCCCGAGGCATGGGTGGCTTTGATCCATGGATTACATGCTTGGCTAGGTTCTTTGATAGCAACTGTCTACCGCATTATTGTCCCTGTGCTGTCACTCAAGCATGGCCTGTGGTACATACAAGACTTATGCAGCTCTACAGCCATATTGATCCCAAGTAGGTTTTGTTAACTGTAGTAATTGAATAGGTCTTAAAAGTAACATAAGATTACCGAGTGCTGTATATATACATGTATGCCCAAGTTGTAAACTGTAAATTATGAATACATTTTTTTTTTTTTGTGGAGTAGGTCCAAGATTGCTTGAGTAAAGTTTGCGCATTTAGCTATGGTTATATTAGAGACAGTTCAGACAAATATGAGACAGTTATATACTATGATCAACACTAAATAGACTGACAGATTGATCCCAAAAAGCGTGCGTGTAGTTGAACACAGCACAACTGCAGTAGACGCAGTTTTACAATGTTCAACTACACACACACATTTTTGTATGTGTAGTTGAACACAGCACAATTTTGGTAGACGCAGTGCATATCGTCATGTGAGTGCAAGAAAGTCGTATCTGCAATAGCTGCCATTTGTCATAAATTTGGATTGCACACTGTCTAATCTCCAGTCTTTGGTCAGTGGTTCTTGAAATGGTTCTCCAGGTGACACCGGGTGACACCGTCACCTGAAGAACCATTTCAAGAACCACTGACATAAGACAAGGAATTTTTGAGGGATTTTTCACATTCTTGTGACAAAGTATAAAATAAAAATAACTTAGGGCAGCCATTGCAGACGATATGTGACTTGTGTATTGGTATCCATGCATGACGTGCGCATACGTGGGATTAACTTTTCTTGCAGATGAAGAAATACTTTAACAATTCCCACGTATTTAGTGTTGATCAAAGTATAGTGCATGGAGAAGTCCATCCATTTTATCGGTTGATAGTTCTTAAAGTTGGTAAGAGTTTTAGGTATGTGAAGCAATTACATTAATTAAACTCTGAATGCACCATTAACCCTAGTCCTCCTGATCTATTTTTTGTAAGACAAACTCCTAAAGGGGGGGGGGGGGTAGTTGCAACCCCGTACCTGGATTTTTATACGCTTTATACCCTAAATTTGTGTATAGGTGTGGACCTCCTGTGTTAATTGATACCAAAATGAGCACCATACGACTTCATATGATGTCATAAAGTTAGCACCCTCACAAATTTAAGCTAATTAAAAATATATACTTGAAAATTAGCCAAATTCAATTTTTCATTAAAAATTGCCAAAACATGGCAATTTTACCTGAACAGGTAAGGAAATGATGATTCTTAACTACATAGCAAGTTTGAAGCATGCATTTTTGTGAAATATTTTTGAAATGGACAAAATATAAGAATCATTGGATTTCGCCAACCTCCCCCTCTACCATAATTTTGACGACTTCCCATACCCAGATGACAACCCGCGCGCAATTCACGCAACATATGTCAAAAGGTGCGTAATTGATGTTAAAACAATTGCGTATAAGCATTTGGCGCAGTATATTTTTGGCAAAAACGGCTATTTTGAAAATATTGAAGAAGATCAGGGTTAATCAGGTACTTCGGATTTTTATTAGTCAAGAGACTTGTCTTGCAAACTCTCTGTTGTAGTATCACCACGTCATGTGAGTGCAAGAAAGTCGTATCTGCAATAGCTGCCATTTGTCATAAATTTGGATTGCACACTGTCTAATCTCCAACCTTGGGTCAGTGGTTCTTGAATTGAACCATTTCAAGAACCACTGACATAAGACAGGGAATTTTCAAGGGATTTTTCACATTCTTGTGACAAAGTTTAAAATGAAAATAACTTACGGCAGCCATTGCAGATACGACTCTCTTGCACTCACATGACGACCTATCCCAAATACTTGCTTGATTCAATGTCTTTTTTTTTATTCCAGTGCTCCATCAGAAGGCAGGACTTCCATCAGATCCAAGAAGCCTGTGAATCCAATGGATGACAACATTGCGCTCTGGAGGAACTACCTGGTGTTTGCATGTAGCTGTGCTCCACCGAGCTCTGGCTATCAAACTCCAAGGAGGTGTCTGTCACCAGAACCAAGCAGGTAGGTGTCAATTAGCTGATGAGCAGTCAAGTTAGCTCAATCGGTAAGGCTCTCGCTTGCGGTGCAGAAGGTCCCGAGTTCATACCCCACCGGTGCCAAAAGTTGAGTGTGCTTGAAATTCCCTTGGACAAGGAACTAACTGCTAATTGTCTCGTGGAAACCCGTACAAAACTCGGGGAGCTGACCCGGGCAGCGATGGTGCGTATGTGGGCTGATCAAGGTTCAGCGCCCCTAGAGGTTGTCGCAGAACCTGGAATGATGCTTGGTGTGGAATGGAGCTTACTTGGGCCACAGTGGTCAGCGAACACCTGTAAAGTGTGCAGAGGCCGAATGGAATTACAAATCTGGGAGGCATAGCGCACTATAAATCCCCAGTATTTTTTATTTTACTACAAAACAGTTGTTTTCAAATTCAAGCCCTTCAGCAGCCAACAGTCAGTAGTAGCTTAAAATCCTACAAAACGAAACCGGTAGCGGGGTAGTTCTTTCTGCAATATAACCTTTTGTATGTTTATTAAAAAACATTTTAGATGAAGAAATATACTTATCATCTATTACATGCGTCTTGTTTATATGTTCAAAGAAACAGATATTACTGCTTGCTATATTTCGCATCCCAGTATGTTACAAAATAATAGCAATTGATATCCGTGTTTAGCTACAAAAAGCTTTAACAATTTATATGCTGTCCACAGATGAGCTATTAAAGCTTTTGGTTGGTTTTTATCATTATATCAAAATTACTGATAGTCTATGTGCTAAGAGTTTATGTAATATCATGAAGTTTGCCGCAGGTGTACGCCTGCTAGGTGACACGTCATAATCACCGAAACCCACTGGGTATCTGCCATAAATGCTAGAGGTAATATGGTAGTTATGACAAGTTGGTTTTCAAATTATGTCTGAGCGCCCCCCCCCCCCTTTTACTTTGTTGTGTGATGGGATATGACATTTCATCCTAATTGCTTCATCAACCCAAGTGATGTTTGGGAGCTGTTATGGGAAACATTACATTCCAAGTGCAGGTAGGGCTTGATGTGCACATCAATTTACCATGTCTGTTGTAGTTGAAGTAAAAATCAATTTCTGCAGGCAGTGTAGTAATAGTCAGAAGTGCTTTGATCTTTATGAAAATAAGCTTGATTTGAAAAGAGAGAAGGAACAAGGTGACATACCTCTCAACATTTTCAAATTCTAATGCAAGAGATTTCTGTAATCACCTAAAAAGTAGCGTTCACAAGCAACTAACATATGAGGCCCAAAAGGTACACTCAAAAAAATTTGACCAAGGTCTCCCAATGGGAAAAAATGACACAAGCGATGTCATTTTAAATTTCTAAACAAAATGTACTGTGTACACAGTTTGTAAGATTCCCGCCAGCAAAACATTGCGGAGGGTGTCTTAAAACTTAAAGCTGGAGATAGTGGGAGATTTTTTTAAAAAGCGGGAGATATGGCTACCTGATTGGAAGGTCGGGAAGGCTACCTAAAAGTGGGAGACTCCCCCCCCCTAAATCGGGAGACTTGACTGGTATGAGGTGACCACATGTTTTGTAAACTAAGGGTACAAACTAGCCTGTCACTATAGACTGGGATATCATGCAAACAGAAGTGTCAGCAGCTTAAATGAATTAATGTGGTGTTATACCACGTGTATCAAAAAAAATTGTGCATGGATTAAAACTGATTTTGACCTTGATAAAAGCACCAAATCATAATTTTCTTGTTATTGTAGTAAAGCAGATTAAATAAGCTTTCAAATGCAGAAAAAATTATAGAAATCGGATGAAAAATAAAAAAGATATGACCAATTTTGTGAGTACTTTTAGCTTTTATCATAATGCCATAACCCGTAATTGTGATATGTAATATCTTGCTTAACTGTGTAAATCCCATTGGAATGGAAGAAAAAGAGACGTACTTACAAAATTGGTCATATCTTTTTTATTTTTCATCTGATTTCCATCATTTTTTCTGCATTTGAAAGCTTATTAAATTTGCTTTACTACAATAACAAGAAAATTATGATTTGGTGCTTTTATCAAGGTCAAAATAAGTTTTTATCCGTGCACAATTTTTTTTGATACAAAATTTTTTTTTACAAAATTGGTCATATCTTTTTTATTTTTCATCTGATTTCCATCATTTTTTCTGCATTTGAAAGCTTATTAAATTTGTTTTACTACAATAACAAGAAAATTATGATTTGGTGCTTTTATCAAGGTCAAAATAAGTTTTTATGCGTGCACAATTTTTTTTGATACACGTGGTATTTCTGTATTCTTAGTGATGGTTTTGGGCATGCTGAGAGACAAGACATCAAGCCCCAGGCATTATCATCAGGAGTGTCGGCGGCAACATTGTTTAAGTTACTCGTCCCGCTCATCAGATGCGATAACACAGACACGAGGGAAGCCGTGGTGAATGGACTGGGATGGACGAATACCTTCGCATTCAGGTGAGTAGCCATTTCTAGATTACTGTATATAAAAAAAAAAAGTAAATTGGGTGGTGACACTTTTCAGTGCATCCAGAGGTGCCCATCTCCTTTTCATAGCGATTGGGCCAGGTTATAAATTGCTGTGAGCAGGTCGCTAGTCCACTGCACAACGAACCTGTTACTTCCCCAGCCAAGGCCGGTACCCATTTATACACCTGGGTCGAGAGGAGCACATTCGAATAAAGTGTCTTGCTCAAGGGCATAAAGAATTTGGCACGAGCAGGGCTCAAACACTCGACGACGATCCAACTTCTTGCACCAGAGTCCAGTGCCGCTCGGCCACGCTCCCCTCTAGATTACTGTATAAGTGGTATTTTTTTGAGCTACATTTACTTTCACGCTTTTTGCGCATAACTTGTCTAGGGCGAAAATAAATGTACGTACAGGGAAAAGGGTTTGTATGTGCTGCCGTATGTTAAAAAATTATTGCACACGGAAATTAAAAAGCGCAAAGTGATATAAAATTGGTTGTGCACAAAAATTACTGCATGCGGAAATATTCATGTGTTCAGTATCTTATCCTGCTGTCATAGTTGGGTAGTTTTGTAGCTTTGTTGCTGTGTCATTTATTTTTTGTAGAATCTTGTGGGTTCTATACTCTATAAACCTTGAAGTATGCAACAAGCGATCAGACTCTGCTACGAGATCCATAGCATATCCCTTGTATTCTACAACATTGTGAAGTGGTAGTTTTGTAGTGTGTAAGAGACTAGTAATGATTGATCAGGTTTGATTAGGGCCAAATCACTGTGTATTAATACTTTTGTACATGAATTGTTCATGATTTTGGTATTATGTTTGGTTACCTTTGTTGTCAATACATGGACAAACCTTTATCATAAGTTTATGTGAATATTCAGCAAGATTGGGTATGTACTTATGTTTCGAAAAATACGGACTAATTTACTTCCCCGTATGATCATATTGGTTTTTGTGCGTTTATCGGCTGCTTGTTGCATACTTCCAAGATTTACAGAATATAGTTGTAGTAGCAGCAAACTACATATCGCTGAAATGAGTAAATGATAATGACAATAAATTAATCTTACAACAAGATTTTTCAAATCAAAATGAATTTTCATAGCCAAAAAAAAAATTGCAAGCAATAAAATGTTTGCCTGTGGCAAAGCAGAAAAGTGTTAAACCAAAAATATAACAAAACTATACTGTATAAATCTTGAAGTATGCAGCATGCAATCAGACACCCACAGCATATCCTTTGTATTCTGAAACATTGTGAACTGGTGTTTATGTGTTGTGTTAGAGACTAGTTATGATTGATTAGGATTGAATAAAGCAAAATAACTATGTATTATTATTTTTTGTACATGGATCATTCATGATTTTGGTATTTTTTGGCTAATTTTGTTGCTACCACATGGGCAAGCATTGAATATAAGTTCACTTGAATATTCAGCAAGATTCGGTACGTTAATTGTTATGATTTGAAAAATATGAACTAATGTACTTCCTCGTATGGTCATATTGGTTTATGTGTGTTAATCAACAGCTTGTTGAATACTTCAAGATTTATAGAGCATGCTAATTATTGACTTTTGTGATTAAAGCCAAATCAATATGTAATAATATTTATGTACATGAAACGGTCATGATTTTGGTATTATTTTTGACTAATATTATTGTTACCACATGGACAAACATTAAGCACAAGTTTATTTGAATATTCAAAAAGGTTTGGTACGTTATTATGATTTGAAAATTATGGACCAATTTATTTCCCTGTATGGTCATATTGGTTTATGTGTGTCATAGGCTGCTTGCTTCATACTTCAAGATTTATAGAGTGTACATAAGGCCCCAAAAAAATTCTTTGGTTGCCCTCCTTTTTTCAGAGAAGGTCGGTCGGTCAGGTTTTTTTCTTTTAAATATATTTTTTACTCTTCCACGGACTGCTAGGTCGATCAGCCGCTCCAGCCTTCACAACTTCCCCCGAGACATCCAAATCAAAACAATCAAATACTTCTTGTAGTGATTTGGGACATCCTAAACATTTTGAGGGTTAAATATCGAAAAAGCAAAAAATGTAACTTTTTTTGTGGTTTTTGGTAAATTTTGCATATTTTTTTAGGAAAAAAATATTTTTCAATAAAAAAAAGTTTGGGTCGGCTGAAAAATAGGGTCGGTCGGTGGAGGGCAACCAAACAATTTTTTTTTTTTGGCCTTGGAGCTTATCAGATTGCTGACAGACACATTTAATATTTTATTTTTTTTGAGAAAGGCTTTTACGAGGCAAGGGGCAGCCTATCATTTGTACACACATTAGAGGTATAGGGGCAACCTACATTTGTGCAAATAACTGTTGGCAAGGGGCAGCCTTCAGGAAGGCTCTTTTAAGTGCCACACATATCTCCTAAGAACAACACATTAGAGGTTAGGGGCAACCTACTTTTGTGTGAATCTGTTAGCAAGGGGCAGCCTTCAGAAAGGCCCTTTTCAGAGCCACCACAATCTCAAAGAGGTGATCTGCTTTTAACAGTGTTGGCAAGGGGCAGCCTTCAGTGAATGGCTCATGCGAGTCATCAGTCGGAAGTGACGGCCCACATGTCTTTATAATAATATTTGTCCTGAAGAAGTCAGAGCTACTCCTGACGGATGCTTGACAATTCAAAACTTGTCCGACGGCGAACCCGTTAAAATCTACCAATTGACATTTAAGAATTTAACCTTTATTTTTGTATTGGTGCTTCTCATACATATCCACATTATCCCCGCGAGATACAAGAAAATTCTTTGTAAATAACCTGTTATTTGATGCAAGCTCTTTTCTCTAAAGTAGTTGAGTCAAGAAAAAAATGAAAATTAGCCCCCACCAACAACAAACCTTGCCCTTTGGGTATCAATAACTAAGAATATTTTGTATCAAAAGTTTCAGATTACTATATGATATAAAAATAACTACTATTCATCCACAGTCTAGTTGAAAAAAACTAAAACCTTATGTAAATTAATCTAATCTAACTACTCATTTTGAATGCTGAAACTTTGTGTATTTGTTTGTAGGGATCTGATAGATGAGTTACAGATATCTTTCATGAAGGATGCAGTTGAAAGAAAACAAGAGGTAGGTACGGTCAATTTTTGTTGAAGGGCCTAATGGATTTTTTACAAATAAGAATGCTGTCAAACATTTTTACCCCTGAAGAAGCCATCTTATTTTTGAAAAGCCACTTTACAAACTTCTTCAGTCTAAGAAATAATACCATGAACGTAACCTGGCATTTTTTGTGCGATCTGATTCACCTGTATCAACTTTGCTGACGATATACAAATTGTCTGTATTTTTGTTGAATGTATCAATTGTTTTGACATCATTGGTTACCAAATCTGTATTTATGTTGAATTCGCAAGTGACATTGATGCGGCATTATGTTATAATAACATCATATGAGGTGCGCATTGCTATTCATATCTTTTTCTTATTCATTTATCTTACTTAACACATGTTTCAATCTCAATTTAATTGCAGAATATGAGAAGAAAGAGGCGGAGAGATTTCTTAAGAGTTCATCTAATCCGAGTTTTTGAATTAATAGCAGAACATCAAGTATTCAAAGAAACGTAAGCTATTTTCCTTAATAATAATCATGCATTGATAAAATCAATTTTGCAATACAATGAACGCTCTTTCACGTTTGCAGTTCGGACTGTTTGGAACTCTCTTCCAAGCAGTCTCAGCAACTCCTCCAACTTGTTGCACTTCAAACGTGAGTTGAAAACATATCTTTTTCGGCATGCATTTCCTGATTCAAAAGTTAGTTTATTCTGTTTTTTGTAGTGTTTTTGTTTTAGCGCTTAAGAGTTTTTTGTAGATTTTGCGCTATATAAATGCGATATATTATTATTAATGACATCAAGGTCAGAATTTATTAAGTGATTCATTAAAGGAAGCTCAAAGGGAAATTGGTAATGGCCACCATTTTATTGTCACACTCAGGGTTGGGTAATTGGACCTCATACTCGTTCATAAACAAACTTAGGAGCTCTTCTCTACCAAGTCAAAATGCAGCTATACTTCCTTAACATGTGCAATTTAACTTCAATTCATTTCCATGCTAAAAAGGTGTATGAACACTAGTGCTGTTATCGATTGTCGGAAGTATCCATTATCGATCGACATGTCGACACACAAAATGGTAGTATCGATACCAAACGACATCAAAAGCGAGGCAAAAAATAAAAAATAAATAAGTTAAGTAAACAATTTTGACTGTCGGCCTGTGGCCTAAAAAGAACCGCATCGTGGAAATATGTTTCAACCGAGGTGACTCGACCGTTTCCCCATGTATTTTAACAATATAGGCATGAGTAAAAATTGTGAATTTGTTGATGTTCATAACACACCCATTTTTGTTTTCGTACTATGCATGATGCATGTAGTTTTCGCAGTTAAGCTTACACTTGTTACTGGTAACTCAAGCCTGTTTCTTTGTTTGTTTATTTTCGGATATGCCAGATAAAACGTACAACAAAATTACATAGTATACAAAAAAAATAGAAAACATGAAATGCATTTGAACAAGCAGCATACATTTGAAAAAAGAACATGGCCAACATTCAACACAATGTCATCAATAGACGAACACGAGGATAAAGCTGACAATCCAGGATTACCCATTAAGCCTGACAATATAAGCAAGCTTATTTCCAATGGGGTCCAAGGGAAGAACAGAAAAAAAGATGAATGGAGATCAAACAAATGATGGAGGGCCAAAATTACACAATGAAATCAGACAACTCCTGATGGAGAGATGTTTTTGCAAGATGGCGCTTGACATTTTGCTTAAAAGCATGCTTATATCAAACTGTGATTATCGATAATGTTGTTGACTCGTAGGATTTTTGTCTCTCGACATATTGATACTCAAAAAGCCTATCGATATCAGCACTAATGTACACATGTTTGATATAGTATATACTGCCTTTAGTTATGAAAGAGAATTGATCATCTGCTCATTTGTGCAAGATTTTATCAAGGGAAAAGGAAGTATCTTTGCAATTTACAATTTATCTGCAATACACATAGATTACAATTGACAGATGCAGGCAAATTAAACTTTCAAATTATAAAGAAAATATTAATGGAAGATTTTAAACCTTTTTCACAACACAAAAGTTGAAAAGATACCTCGGAATTTTCAAACGAGATCCTTCGTTTTTCATCAGCGAGATGAGACCGACTCAGATCGTGACCTTTGGGTACTTGACCTGAGGACAGTCTCGTAGACTCCCTGAAGTTTGTGTCGGCCCCCGTCTCTGTTCAGTGTCGGTTGGTGCAGTCGGATGTAGGCTGTAGATCCAGTGGTCGCTGCAATGAGTCATACATTGGAGAAACTGAGCGTGCTCTAAAAACTCGATTTAACGAACACAAAAGAGTGAGCAACACCTCTTCAGAAGTCTCAAATCATATTAACATTGAGTCTCCAGGACATAAAGTGGATATTGACAGTGTCAAGATTCTCGACAGGGATCCCAGATACTTTGAAAGGGGTGTTAAGGAAGCAGCCTACATTCGACTGCACCAAGCAACGCTGAACCGAGATGGGGGCCGACACAAACTTCTGGGAGTCTACGAGACTGTTCTCATGGCAAATACCCAAAGGTCACGATCATGACAACAAATTTTTAGACACCCCCTAAAGGGTGATTTCTTCTGAAGCCAAAATACACCCTAAATTTGGATTTCCCCAATTCATACCCTAAATGGAGATTTCACAAATACAGTTTTCACAGCAGGGTTTGAAAAAGTATCCTGTTTCTTGAAAATGGCTG
>JXSR01S007838.1:7791-21191 GCA_000969725.1 Ophiothrix spiculata
AGCATGCCCCTACGATACGTGTCGCATTTCAACAAGTGATATAATTAAACTCCCTGAAACCGTAACGCAACCTAAAACTAACGAGTCCATCATGCAGAGCTCATATGCTAGAGACAAAGTGCAAGCTTACAACTAATATAATACTGAGCACTTTTTTGTTCAAACTAGCGTAGATTTCTTAAATCTTTCCCACTTTCTCATTCAACAGTTACGATAGAGTTGAGTTTTTAAAGCATCCTTAATTAATTTAGACAGTTAAATTTGTATGTAAACACTGATGATACTTTATGGAAAACTTTGGAGAAAAACATGGTACCAGCAAAAGTATAAATTCACTAAAGTTTATTGATGCTATTAAAGGGACTGGCCAAGATTCTTCCTACTACTTTTCTACCAACACATATTTCTACATGAATCGATAGAACATATTTATACTAGTAACATAACCTACCAGTAATTTTTCATAATTTTGTGGAATATTGAGAAAATTGCAATGTTTCACCAACTTTAAAATTTTTCCCTGGAGAAACAAAATGATGTGAAAACAGTGTTTCTCGATTTAAATCTGATAAAAATGTGGTTTCTTCACCTGTAAAACAAGTTATTTTTAGTTAAATTGTTTCTCTTTTAATATAAATTATGCCTAGAAACTTTGTCTGATCTTTTAACTGGTAAATCCATCTGATTTACAGATATAGGATTTAGAAACTGGATATAGTTACACCACTGTCAAGAATGATATATTGCAAATTAAATCTCTCTCAATTTGAGCCATTTCTGTGTAGATGTTTTTACTTTTTTAAATTTCACTACATCTTTAAGCATTATTTATTATAATAATTACCCATAATCTTTTTAATTTTAAGTGGAATCTAGACTAGTCCCTTTAATGATATTGGAAACAACTCCCAAATAATCAACCTTTCAATTATTATGAGTATTTGGATAAAGAAAGCTTAATTTCAATTCTCAGTTGAAAAGAATTGCTTATTTCAAATTTACAATACAGAACAAGTTTCAAAAGCTTTCAAGTCTAAAACCTATAAATGTCATATTAATTGAATAAACATATTTCCATTAATAAACAATAAACATGAGATTTGTGATGCGTGGTATTTAAAGAACTCATAATTTCATCAAATTCTCTGTTTTCTACAACTCTTGTTCAAATTAAAACTCACAGCATTCATTTAACAATCCCCTCATTTATGTCATCAGCATTCTTATAAAAACACTGCAATCTTATGAAGATAGTAATACAAATATATATACTGACTTGAAGATCTCTGGTTTAAACTATGGACATGAAGTGAATAAAATTTAGCTATTTTACTAATTTTCGTAAGTCCGTGCGTGAAAGTGACGCAGCTATAAATTGCGCAGAAAACCCGTAAATAGTCTTTCAAAAACTATAAATAAGTTTTTCAAAAGAACTATTTTTGGGCTTTTCTCAAGATGGTTGAAACTATTTGAAATAACGTCATACGGTTTCAACACGCTTAAATTTATAAATACAGTATATAATAACCAAGTGCTAGTTATTGAGTCACCTGTCCTTTCTTACAGTCAATCATATAAAATGAGCCCAATTGGGCTCAATACCACAAAACATGGCAACACCTAAACTAAGAACATTTGTATTTAAGAGAGGAAAAGCCTGGAGAAACACAAGAGTTAGCACCCTTCTTTCTTTCAATTACCTCAGTAACATTGACTCATATGATGCCAGTCAATTTCCTGCTTCTTTTGGATTTAATAATTTAATAATAGAGGAACAGATACATATGAATCCAGGTCGATAAAGACTGAGCTTTTATTGCCATGTTTTCAAGGGAAAGTACAGTTAAAATGTCTGTGCTGGTTTATCAATTCTTTATTGTATATTTCAACTGTTAGCATCAATACAATCAAGCAAAAGCATTTTATTAGGCAAAGTTAAAAAATATTTATGTTTCTCGCCCCTCACACTTTTTTTTTTTTTTAATTTTTCAAACTTTTTTTTTAAAGATCATAACTTGTTCATAATTATTTTTGAGAAGGCTACACTTTTTCTAGAGCCATGTTAAATGTGTAATAAAGCATTTCAGGCAGTGAGTTTGTGATCATCCAAGGGGTCCAACTCTCAAAACAAGGAAATAAAAACCTTTTTGTGCACTGAACATGCAAAAATGACACTAAATCAGGTAAATTTAGAATAAATTACCCATGAAAAATAAAAAATAAAAGCCTTACTTCTTTTTTTTTTCAAAAAACTGGACAAGAAACATATAATTTCATCTGCTTGGCCTTAGTGTTTTAGTCTTAATAGGACATCTGTTTATAGCTTTGATGTTTTGAATGTAGTTGAACTGCACTTTCTCCCTTTCATTTTGAATCTTTACCTATACTGTACTTTATAATTATGCTTTGTTTCATGTATAGATGATAATTTTTTAAGCCGTATACATTTAAAATCAATTTAACTGATTAAAAACTAAGACATTTTGCATCATCATGTCCTGAAAAAAGCAGTCTCAAACAGTGTTCGAATTAAGGAAAAAAACATGGTTGTCCGTCGGACAACCAGGTTGTAATTTTTGGTTGTCCGTCAGAAATTTGGTTGTCCGTTAGGCGCGGCACCAGACTCAAAAAGGTACCCCAAAATTTTTTGACGTAGCTTTTCAAAACTGACAAGCAGAAAAAGGTCTCCTAAGCGCACAGACAACTACGAGAGACCTAATTCTAATCTTTTTCAACAGCAAATCGATAAAAAGTCATATTTTTTACGGCGATCAGGGAATTGAAGAAAAATGCTCAAAAAGTGTACAATGTTATCGAAGGTTACAGTTTTGAAATAAACATGCTAAGAAGTATGTTTATTTGACTTTGAAAAATTATGGTTGTCTGCCGGACAACCACATCATTAATATAGGTTGTCCGGCGCTAGATTTGGTTGTCCCGGGCAACCAGACAACCAGAATTTCGAACGCTGGTCTCAAAAGATCCTACAATATGTGATGGCTCACCCCGAAAGGGGGGACTTTGCAGATGATATCAATTTTGATATTTTCATTTCATCTGTTGCAACATTTCCTAAGCTTGAAAATGACACTTTACTTGTTAAAATTGATCAAGGCAATCAAATTTTACAATAAAAAATCTGCTGGAAATTCTTATTATTTTCCTTATTTTTTGCTGCCTATTTTCATCGGTTTCTTTAAAAGTGTTCTGTCGCAAAGTCCCCCTTTTCGGGGTGAGTCATCACATAAAAAGTTCAGAGTGGTTTTGCAATATAAGTTCAGAGTGGTTTTGATCAGTAACACATGCATTATAGCTGTTTATGATAATCTTTCAAGTAAAATATTTGCCATTATCTGTTTTTGAGGTTTCAAAAAATGCTGTGAAACATATATAGCCTTTCCATACAATTGCAAATCTGCCTTACGATCTGTGAGAGATAAGGCTGAAAAATTGTTAACCAAAAGGTTACATACATACACTTCCCCTCATCAAGTTTCATCTAAATCCACTATACGGTATATCATACAAGATACACATCAGCTTTTTTATACCTGGCCATATTCTATCTACAGCATGTGTGATGCATTTGAAACACATGCCCTTTTCTGTGAATGTAAAATGATAACATCAGGAATAACAACATACAATGACATATAAAATGCTCATCTTTATGGAGCAAAGATGAAAATACAATACCTGTAAATCATCATATCTGTCGCTATCTTTTTATACATTTCACATCTTGAAATGCTTACTTTCCACAAGAATGTTTATCATACATACTCGCATGCATAAGAGTGATAGGACAGTTTAAAAATTTATCAATTATGTTCTGATCTGTAGACATCTATTATCTCCTATATCAAAATTTCTATTTGATTAGAAGTTTTTAAAGGGAATCTATATATTTAACGGTTCTGAGGTAACCAGATTGTGGCAAAAACTCATAATTTGTTTCCCAAATTACCTGCCATTTTGCCCTTTTCTCCACAATCTCCCGTTTTCTTTTAATTTTTTCCGTTTACTTTCACCTATTGCTGTTTTTCCAAAGTTTTCCAATTTTCCCCATCTCTAGTTGATTTTCCCCCATTTTTTAATTTTCTAATTTAATCTATGTCGGAGATGTGGAAACCATTCCCATAATTTTAAACAGAAATTAACACCTTTTAAGTAAGGAATGTGATCTAAGAAAGTCAGTAAGATTCTGATATATCATCATCTTCAAGACAGTAAACAGCACCCTTAATAATTTTTCCAAGTAGAAAAACTCATTGGCCTCACACTTAACCAGTATTTAGCTGGAAAACATCATCCTAATCAAACCAAAATCTTTGATTGAAATATACTCTTAAAATGCTTATTTTCAGGAATTTAATTTCAAAATTAAAAACAAGAGCATCTTTAATACTTGCAATTAGGGAGCAAAGTAGCAAATCTATTTACAAGATCCTAATCACATAGAATACTAAATCAATCTCAAGACTGCTTTTAATCATTCATCTTCTAGCAAAAACATTCCAAACAAAATTGAAATTGCCAGGGTATTAAAGTTAAAAGCTTTTTCAATTTAAATAAAACATGATGAATTAATTTTCTTATTTAAACAGATGTATTTCTTTCTTAGTAAATAATGCATCTGGGACAATTGTACACATGTACATCTGAATAATGAATATCTAAATTCTACCATATTCTCTGATATTAAGTGTATTTTCGAACTATTTTTTCTAATTCTCAGAGCATTTTCATGACATTTACAGTCACATTTGCCGACATAAATAAAGACGACTTGTTGTTCACCTTCTCGTGACCTGTCTTTAGGCGATCTAGAGATTCAATTTTGTTGTCTACTGCTGATGCTGCGACAAACAATTGAATGTGCTGTGGAATACCTACAATGAGCATGAGCATTATGATGAAATGTATCCTTTTAGCATTTGTTTATTGTGAATTCTCACCTCAACTTGCGCTTAGAAAAACGATGAAATTTAGGGTAAGTTTTAGAATAGGAAGTTACATAATAACCAGTCTTAATTTTAATTAAAGATACAGTCCATTATTCTTGTGTGTTTAAAATCTAATTTCATTTTGAAACATGACGAAATTATAAACATCTAAAGTAGTGATTTATTTGTCTAAAAGAAATTGACAAGATTTTATCAATTTCTTTATTATTTCCCCACTGGCAAACAATTGTAGCTTCTTTAATAAAACAGGTTGTCTTTGATGATATTGGAAGAAATGAGAATGCAACTAGAGGCAAAACAAGCTAATAATATGTCAGACCTCTGAAAATTCAATAAAGCAGAAAGTGCAGAGAGAAGCTGACCCTTAAAAGTGATAATACACAAAAATATATGTGACCTTCCAGCCCGTATGAGCAGTAAATGCCAGAAACTTCATTTTGCGCTACAGGTGAAAATACATGTCAAGGTCAATATTTGCCGAAATTGATTTTTTGACAGATTCACAATCCTAGTGCTTACTACAAAATACCAGCAAAGTTTCATTTCAAGAAAATAATAGGAAATGTGAAATAAATTGTCATATTCTTACGGCGATCAACAGAAACTATAGCGCTTTCTTATCTTTGAACGCGTTTATCTCAGTTATACGTTTTACTCCCTGACAACCTTTGACAGACCATAACTTGACTTATGGAAATCGTGTGAAGTTCATTAAGGTGTCATTTTAATCCTTAAAGCATGGTCTTTGCAAATAATTAAAAAAGTGAAAATGACAAGAGCTGGCATTTACTGCTGTTTTGGGCTGGACGGTCACATATGTGTATATATAAGGCTAAAAAAACAAGTTATTTTCATCAGAATTTATTTTTTTTCCCAGAGACATCCATATTGGGGAGCTGAGCTTTTGATACTCTAGCGAGTGTCATTACATCTTCAGAGCTGCATATTGCAGGTCATAAAATATACATGCAAAAAGCGGTGTTTTATTTTATTAACTTTTATGTGTAAATTTTCATGCTATTCCTCAACAAAACAAGTGAGGTGGGTGATGAACCTCGCAAAGTACAAATAAAAAGAATATACAAATGCCATGGGTTTTATTTTATTTTTTTGACAGAAATCTTGTCTGCAGCAAATTTGATGCGTGTTTTGTTTTTTCAAAATGTTTTCCCAATTTTGTTGTAAAATAGGTTATGTTATTTTAATATTTCAAAAAAAATAACATAAAAACTTTTGGTAAAAAAACAAAATGCCAGCATGTAAGATGAACAAACTTGTGTGGGGGGGGGGTAGCCTTATAATGACATCATTAGCATTAGAGTACCATTCACAATTTCAAGTGCAAATATATATATCCACAGTGGGTCATCCCAGTTGTTGATTTTTCCTTTATTCAAACAAAACAAGAAATTACCCTTGAATACAATCACAGTACAAAGTCCACAATTAATCACTCCTCTGACAGTTACAAAACATTGGGATTTTTATGGACTAAAGAGCTGGTCAGATCTACACTCCCAATAATGATAACAAGAAATTAATATCAGGCCCACGGCGTATAATTAAACAGTAGTTGATTCGGTTACTAGTAATCGCTATAAAGGATTACATGCAAAGTATGCTTGTGCAATACATGGTAATGATTTACTATCTCCCAGTTTAAGTATTAAATATTCAAGATTTTTGAGGTCCATTGCGCTTTATAAGATCCATCAAGAATTTACGCAATTTTCCAAAAAAATCTTTTTCAATGCCATGTTACGAATAAACAAACAAGAACTTATCTTAAATTCATTATATTATGAGCATCAGCTAAGACAGATGACTCAAAAATGAGCATCAGCTAAGACAGATGACTCAAAAAACTAAAAATAATTTCCCTATCGATATATTTTAGACTCAGAATCACCATCATACTTTTCACCTCATTTTGTCATGCATTTTAACACTTTTTAAAAAGTGGCAACGCTTACGGAGCTCATGTGGTCTAGTGGAGCAGAGCAGGACTCCGAACCAGTAGGTCGTGAGTTCGAGCCCCGCTACGGCCAACGGGTTATGCATTTGGGCGAAACATTTAATCCTAATTGCTATGTCGACCCAAGCATTATCATGGGTAGTTACTTGGAATATACTCAATAGGTGCCGTGATTGTAAGGCAGCCGCATAAGTTGGTTATATTCTACTGACAACGGAATAAATGTGCAGGGCTTTGATCAATTCTGGAAAAGCGCTATATAAGCACCAACAATTAATTTAATTTTGTTTATTTTTTAGTTTGCTAGTGTGACAGGCACCTTTCATTGAAAAAATATTTGGATTGCAGGCCTTCATTTCTAGAAATGCGTGAAGAGCTATTAATCGCTCTCCTGGCATAGACGAGGAGCTCAAATCGAGCTCCTTAAAATAACTCTCCCAGGAATGGCGAGGAGCTCTATTAATTCAAAGACTATTTAAATAGTCCTTGATTAATTTAATTGTGTATTAAATAAAAGGACAAATAATAAATATACATGTACTTAAAAATAAAACACACACTTCTTGCTTGAATTTGATAAAATTTCAATTACATCAGACATGCCATAAGGCCCTGCATGGCTTGAAATTTTTTGTCATTTAAACAACACTTCTGTTAATTTTAATGTAAATTTATTTTATTGTATAGTGCTGTAATCGATACACTTTGTAAATGTCACTATATCGGAAGCATATTCTGCGACAATATGCAGTGATTTTCGATCTTATTAAATTATTGACTCAAACTAAATCCATTTTCGTAGCCACACATTGTCGGAATGAAAATCGCCATTTACTTTACTTTTACACCTTTACTTTTCCCCACTATCATCCCCTCTTGTTCTTCCATCCATCCTTATTTTTTGTATATTTATTATTTTAAGTTTTGAAGAAATATTAATCACAATTTGACCGGCAGTTTGAGCGGTGTAAAAGCTTTCATGACTTGTAAACAACAGCTGTGTAGGTCGCCATTTTAATAACTAGCAGATTACACGGTCATGACGGTGATCGCTTGACATGCACATTGAACACGGTACATCGTTCGCATGTAGCACTGATGAGGAGACAATTATGTTGTCTTCCGACTACAGATGGCGCTCTAATCGTTTCCAAATGGTCTTTTTTTCTATAAATATTTTTATCGATCATGTGTCAATATGAAGGAATTCCTTGGTCGATACTCTAATTCCCGGGTCTAAATTCACAAGGAGCGTGACATATCGCGCACGTAAAACCATGCTCAGGGGCGCTGTAGGAGCGCCGGCACGATCGCGCTCCTCAAAAATGAAGGTCTGGATTGCAATTATCAGATATGCAATAATCTTTATGCAAAACCAACTTGACAGTTTTGTTTGACAATAGTCGGTTGAAAATCATCATTCTATAAGGAAACAAAAAATGTCACCAGGATCACTGATGGCCTTCAACTCAAGAATCACTAGGCAAAAATATTGCCATTTGTTAATCATGGTTACAGTGGAATGCACTTCAGGCAATTATCATGGCTAAAATGATCGTTAATTATCATTAGATGAGTGGAATTGTCGGAAAGTACAATGAATATTATTGAAGAACTTCAAAATATGTAGGTTTAAATTTACCAATCACCCTTAAATCTATTCAGTAGAAACTCATTATACATTTTCCAGAGACCGGAAAATTAGTTTCTATTTTTGAATTTGTAAGTTTTAAAAATGTTTAAACGATTATAGGGCCTATGTTCTTACCAACAAGTTCATTTTTTTAACCTAAAAAATTACATTTTGTAAGTTCTAATGGTTGGGGCTCTTTGAAAGTTTTAAGGGTGATAATTTGAGGATTTTTAGGGAGGTGACTTTGCTCAATCGTGGGTTGAGGAGACTGTACTGCTGCAAATCTTAAATTTCAGATTTAAAGTTATCTGGAGATCAGTATTGCTATCAATAGTACAGACCGTTATAGGTACAGAAAATTAAAAAAAATTATAACATACATGTATGATTTATATCTACTTAACTTTATTATCGCACATTTTATCATAATCATGACTGTTTACATGTAAACAACAATTCTGAATTAGGTACACAAGTCAAAATATAAATATTAGCTCTGTAGATTAGTTGGCCTAATGCTATGAAAACTGCAAAGCACAGCTAGTACGATAAGCCAAGACTTAACAATTAGCCTGAAATAGATTTCATTATCCAGCTATTTTCATTAGCTTTGACAAGCCTGTATTATTCCCATTGAATACATTTTTGACTAAAAGGTACGAAATTCTACAATGATCATATTTTAAGGAAATATTTATTAGGAACATTTTGAAAGCAAAAATACAAGTTTGTTAAATAGTTAACAAATCCACACCGAGGAACGGGCCTGCTTCCTCAGTGATTTTGTGATCTTAATGTTATCTGTACACATCTGACTTGTATACATGTTAAAGCAATACTATAAAATGTTAAAAATGAAGCGCCCCCTGTCACCCATGACTTTTGATTTTTTGGGCTTATTGGGTTTGTTTGGGTAGATATGAATACCCTCCAAACAATATGGCTCAAAGATGCTTACTTTTTCTGTTATGTCATTTGTTGAATTAAATTCGGGATCCCAAATTTAATTCCACATGTGTTAGTATAGGAAAGCAGGCATAAGCTTTTTATCCATTTTTTGGTAACAAAACAATTTTTTTCACAAAATACACTTGAAACGCTTTTAGATAGTCACATTCCTCCATTTTATACTGTTTTTACTATAAACTATTTTTGATCAAAATCTTATAGTATTGCTTTAACTTGACGGACTCTGGTTCAGTTCTTATTTCAGGTCTTTGCCCCTTCTCCCTTCACACAAGAAGATCCATTTGCATTACCCATTCAAAATCTTGAACAATTTAAGAAGAAATTCAGGCAAGTTTGTACTTATCATCCAAGCGTGTGTGTTTAGTATTCACATGTATCATGCTTTTATCATGCTTTAGCGCTTTGATCTTGATGTAATGGCGCTCTACAAATGTGTATTATGTATGTATGTATGTATCGCCTTTAGTGAGAAAACCTTGCACAAGGCACAAACGATGTTACTCAATCTAACATATTTTTACACATCTCCTCTTAGTACATATCGACCATAGCGCTACTCAGAACAACTGACACCCACTACACATTTAAATTAGTACCCGAAAGAGGTCCATTTTTAAAAGCCGGCCCTTTTAAGCTTGAGTATTTCATGTCAAAAGTTGTTTACTAGACTCCCGGCATGGCAGGCACAGGCAGACGACCATTTTAAAGGTAACGACCTCATGTTAGAATAAATCCGAAGCAAGTTTTGTAGTGTGAGCATTACAATCACTACAGCGCTGCTTGATTGTACCATGGCTGACTCAGGGAGAGGTGACTTGAAAAAGAGGGAAAGTGACTGTGTATTCCATTAAATGCCCATGGGGATATTAAAGAGTAAAACTCAGGTATATTTTGCAGATGATTTAGTTCACAGTTATCACAAAAATCACTGGAAGAAAAAGAATTAATTTACAAATACATGTATGGCTAACAATGTTATTGCATGGAACTTCTTTAATTTTGTAGGTATTTTAATTTGGGAGATCAAATCTTTGGCAAAAGGAGGAAAAATAAATGTCTGATTTTTGTTCTGTAGCTGAGTAAATATGTGAGCATATGTGACTACATTGTAGAAGTGGAAAATTGTGTTGAAAATGAGATTTTCTATGGATTTGAAATGTTGATAGCTTCTTAAACTCCTTGCCGCTTCAGCAGCTTTTACCTTTAACTTTAGATGTATCTTGAAAATACATTTTCTACATGTAGAATGAAACTTAAACTCATATTTGTCAGTTTTAAATATTCTGATATGTCATGTTTCAAAGAATCGCAACTCCACTTCCGACAAGCGTATGAACTTATCAATTAAACAATTATCAATTTAACGCTGAAGATTTTTTTTTATTTTTCAACAGCTAAAGATTATGTTATACTTGAATCTCCAATAAAATTGACCAGGCTTAATCGGACACAGACTTTACAGAAGGTTTGTGGTAGTTCGATTAATAGAACCCCTATTTTTTCAAGTAACACAAACCAACATGAGGGATATAACTACCAAGTCCAGTGATCTAGAAAGCCACTTTACTACCAACCCTGAATAAAGGGGCGATCAGTCTGCTATGTAGAACTCGGGTTTTCTAGTAAGTGGTATGATGTGATAGTGGATTTATATTGTGGATAGTAACATGGAAAAATCAAGCTCCTAGGATCGGACTAGGTTTGTGGTGGAATGTCACATATATAAATGGCACTGGCACAGAATAGTCACAAGTAATTTCCACATCACTGGCTTGTTCCAGAATTGTCAGAAGGTGATTCTTCCTATAGTTTGAAGTTTCTACTGATAAGATTGTGCTGATAAACTCTTTAGAGGAAATATATGGACCATTTTGGTGAGAGTACAAACAGGTTATGATCTGCCAAGGGGGGGGGTCTAACATCAGATTTGATGGAATTGGTTTTTGGTCAAAATAGGGTATAGAGACTAATCTCTTTCTTTTTTCTGAATCGAGGTCTTCAAAACTGAAATTTTCCCACAAAAATATGACTATTTGACCTAAAAATTTACAATTGTTAGCTTGAAACATAGTAAATGGGGTCATTAATAGAACTGAGTTTTGAAATAGGCCAGTAAGGAGTAAAAGATGAGGCTTGAATATAGGGTCTTGAAGGCGGCACATGTCGTACCATCAATAAATGTGAGCCACCCCACCCCATCCGAGTTAATTTGGATCCCGTTGCATTTAATGCATTAAATTTGGGTCACAGGGAGAATGTCTGAATGCAACTGTGTTCTAAAAAGTTCAATTGGAAGTTCAATTGACTGAACTTTTCAAACATACAGTACTATTACATATAAAGTATAAATTTTGAACATCGACCTACCTTTGGAACTTTGCAGAGAATAACAAAAGTTTACTGGTTTCATGGGTTAAAGTAGTAGGTGGGTCTGTTTCTTCAAGATTTGTCTCCTTGTCATCCCTTGCAGAGCTCTGCCTCCCTTCCTTTCCCTTCCCTTCCCTTGCCTTCCCTGCTCTTCTCTTCCCTTCCCTACCCTACCCTGGAACCCTAAGGGGAGGCAACAAGGACTTCAAGATCACTTTCACCACCATGTAGCCGTAGGCTAAAACCCTATGGGATGGCAGTCATGTACCTTCGGCATTTTACGCGCGCCATACTTTGAGACTCTTTGAAGCAGAAACATTGGCCTAGCTAGCACAGTGCAAGTCACAGTACATGTAGATATGCAGACACAGTTTGCGTATGAAATACAATGCACACATTGTCTATAAGCTTCATGTGAGGGAGTTACACTATCTACCAAATTATATATTTGTTTTTGAACAAGGCCAGGGTACATTATCTCTACTTCATGACCGACAACAAAATGGCGACAAGCACAGGTTCCCCTTTCAAACTCCTTGAGTGACGCTTTTGTGAATTAGTGGCCCTAATATATACTCCATGCACTGGGAGCATATTTTACTTATAAGTTTATGCTCCAGGAACATATTTACATGTTTGAATTAAGAGGCTTCAGGGACATGTTTGACAAATGTGCTCCAGGTCACAACCATTTGAAGTGCATTAGGTATGTTTCCACGACGTGTTCAGTTTCAAAAGGTAATTACTTTCGAAAGGAATACTAATCCCCTTAACTATAAGCAGCCGTCTCCACGACAACTTTCAACTTTGAAAGGAACTCTCTTTCGAAGTTGAATACACAGTTTATACCCTATGGTTTATACCAGTAGTACTGTTGAAATGAGTGACGTTATTTGCAAATGTACATAAATCGGGTGGTTATGCTGTTGTTCAGAAATATAGTAATGATGGCCACTAGGAAATTTTGTGTTATAGCCTATAATAGGGTTTTAACTTTAGCAACAATTAAGACCATGCTATATGAAATTAGAATTTAAGCAAAGTGAGCATGTGTCAAAATTATCATGTCAATGTATATTATAAAACGCCGATAAATGTTGTGCTTAAACAGATAAATGAACATATTTCTCTTTTGAAAAGCAGTAACTGTTATCATTTTGAATCAAAAGTTGCAATTATAGGGCAAACCAACGTATACTATAAGGCCTATATACTGATGACATGTTGTTCAATTAAATAAATATGGCGAAAACGGTCCAAAAGTGATCAATAAGTTCCTTTGTAATACACTATTAAAGCGATATAGTGCTTGCTTGTAGGTTTTGGTATGGCTTTTGTTTCAAGGTCGCGCTCAACTGTAAGTTGTCAACTGCGAGTTGTTTCCACGGGATCTTCCTTTCGAAGGTAAGCCGTCAACTGCGAGTCAACCATAAGATTTCTTGTAGTTGAAAACTCGCAGTTGAGGTATGTTCCTTTCGAAAGTGATTAC
>JXSR01S007840.1:0-10853 GCA_000969725.1 Ophiothrix spiculata
TAGGCTCAACTGCATAACAAACTACTACCACTAATCTAGCCATCACTGGCTATCTACTGCTGATAGCACACATACTTCATGGGCTACATAGGCTCGACTGCATAACAAACTACTACTACTAATCTAGTCATCACTGGCTATCTGCTGCTAATAGCACACATACTGCATGGGCTATTAGGCTCAACTGCATAGACTCTGTCAAAAAAAGGTGGAAATTGGATAAACGCCTTTTGATATATGGCTGAATAAAGGTTTTGTGCGGAAATACTTTAGAGCATGCAGTAGTTTATGTACTTCTGGCAGTATGCTATGATATGTCAACAGCTATCTACTGATGTCAACAGACTGATTTGTCAGCTATCTACTGATAATAAGCACACAATCCATCAGTTATATGTTGCTGATAGCATACTACTTCATCAGCTTTCTACTGCTGACAGGAATGTTTGGTACATCATTAGCTATCCACTGCTGATAGCATGCAACTGATATTCAACAACTCACCGTATCTCTTTATACAGGAGCGTACCATTGTTGATTTGTGATGAATTCACAATTGATATTCAAATTGATATACGCACGGCACAGCGTTTACGGAAGTGCGTTTACGCTAATGAACACACTACGACATGTCATCGACTATCTAATGCTGACAATGTGCTATGGTACATTATCAGCTATCTACCACTGATAGCACAAAACTGATAACACTAACTCCTCAACTATGTGCTACTGACAACATGCTATGGAATGTCATCTTTACTGTTGTTAGCATACTATTTCATCAGGTATCTTATACTGATAGCACACAAGTTAATCAGGTATTTGCTACTGATACCATGTTTATTATTTAATTCACTTTTATTTCGATGTTTTTCAATGTTATTTTCATCAGCTATCTACTGTTGATAGCACACTATCTACTGATGGTAGCACATTACCTCATCAGTTATCTACTACTGATAGCACACTACTTATTAATCAGCTATTTGTTGCTTACTGCATGCTTATAATTTTCCTTAGCTATCTACTGCTGATTACACATAACTGAAGCACCTTAGTGCTGATGGCACATAACTTAATCATATATCTACTTCTGATAGCAGACTTCACTGCTGATAACATGTCACTTGCTAAATAAAGTAACTGTGGAATTCAATATGTTAACATCCATCAAAATATTACCATTAACAAACAACTTTTCCTTCAATACATGCTCATTTCTAATTGATTACTATACAAATTAACTATCTAATGGTATCCATGACTTCAAATTGTGCATTTTTATTGCAATATCATGCCTAGAAAAGGGACTATTCAAGTGTATGAAATCCCTACAAATTGTCTGTCTATCTAAAAGTATCCATGACATCAAAATGGACATTTTTATTGATATCACATACCCAGAAAATGGAGCATTCAAGTGTATGAATCCTAATGAAAACTTCTTAATGATGTCGGTAACCAATGCCAACAGTTGTAGCATGTCAAATTAACAGAAAACACTACAATGGTTGCAAAGTCATATCAACAATTAAGCAATTTTTAATATTGCCATATCTGCATGTTTAGCACAAGATACGTAAGCTGTGAAAAGGAACCCAGTCAGACTGCTTCCATCTGTTTTAAGATTTTAGTACCAAAATGTTTCTCATACATTAGGTCAGATTCGAGGTAGAAACATGTTCTGGAGAAATGAGTAAAATTGTGTCTCATTAGGCTGCGATCACATAGAACTATACTATACGGGTATACCGTGCACGAATTTGCAGGGCACGCGTATAGTTGAAATCGGACACGTGAATTTGATTCTACCGGGTCACATAAGAGGGCACTATTCGAAAAAACGTGCAGTTGCTTAGAGTATAGTATAGTGGAAATCGAGCGCGTTCAATTTTCGTGCAGTATATACGTTTATATGACTCACCTGTTCCTGTAGAACTATATGCAAATACCGAATAGAGTATAGCGAATACCGTATACCGTATAGTTCTATGTGATCGCAGCCTTATGGTAACCAAAATTATATTTACACAGTGAAATATTGGCAACAATCAAATACCAAAATTGCTCATAGCATCAAAATGTTTGGGTCATTCTATTTTTCTCTATTGGGTCATAGAGAGCAGAACTCATAATCAGTAGGTTGTGAGTTCGAGCCCCGTTAGCGTCAACGAGTTATGCCCTTGGGCAAGGCATTTAGTCTCCGTTGCTTCGTCGACCCAAGCGTTATATGGGTAATTACTAGGAATATAGTCGAGTAGTGCCGTCTAATGGCAGCTAAAAGGCATCTGACCGTATTCTATTGGTAATGTAATATATAATTGTAATAAGCGCTTTGACCCGATGTTCAATCGGAAAAAGCGCTAAATATAAGTGGGATAATTATTATTATTATTTCAACTGAAATATGAACTTGAGACATAATTTTGAAAAATTGCACCATGTTCATTTAAACTAAATTTCATTCATATCAAACTTGCAATAACAATCTTATTAAGTGGAAATTTCTATCCTTGTCTATGAATCTAATATCAAGAAACGAATAAAGTCAATTAATAAAGGCCAACTGAGCAATCAATGTACCAATCAACAATCCAGTCAAACTGTCTGAACAGGGGCAACTCCCTAGTCTGACAGGTTGCTAGTCCAACGGCTCGCTAGTCGGACAGCACGCTAGTCCAAATTGTAATTTAGGCTCGCCAGTCCAAATTTTAAAAAATGCTTACTAGTCAGAACTGGAAAATTGGTTCACTAGTCCGAAAATGAAACAGGTCTGAAAAAATTGGGGCTGCTAATCAACATAATTATTTTTTTGGACTAGTGTACCTTATTTTATTTTTGGACTGGTGAACCTTATTTCATTTTCGGACTAGCAAATCTTTTTCTTTTATTGTTGGACTGGCGAATCTTAGGATTAATGAACCCTTTTTTATTTTGGACTAGGGGACCTTATCTCATTTTCGGACTAGAGAACCCATTTCATTTTTGGACTAGCAAACTTTTAGATTGACGAACCTTCAGACCAGCGGGCCGTAATCAAACATTTTTATGATTCGTCATTGTTATGACTACCATGTGTCCAGCGCTTGGCACATTTTTACTCCCATATTTCAAGTGAATAAAATAATACAAGAAAAAGATCTCTTGATGTTTACAAAACAATCAAACTGTGTTTCTTGAAATGAAGACATCCGTTATACCTCTACAGAGTTCATAGAACAACAGTATGTTCCATCTTGCTTTGAGTCCATGTCAAATCATTCTACATCTTAAAAGATCATACTTCACCATTTTCAAAATATCCTGTCGGAAAGAAAGTATTATTACAAATCACACTCAAAAAACTCATTTCAAAATTGTCAAGTGTTTTTCACACACAATATCGTACATGTCAGTGCATGACCTTTGAAAATGTGTGATAAATATGCCATTAAATAAACACCATGATGTACTAAGAGCGCACAAACATATTAAGCTGAGGACAAGCCGGCAATCCTAGATCGTAATTACCGTGCTATTATTACACAGGTCTCCTGTGAGCAACGGAGGCGTTGAAGTAATGTTACAAGTCATTATTGGAACCGGAAATGAACATGGTCTGCTCAGGAAATTTAAATTGGTTAATTGGAGCACACTGAGGGAGATACTGGTTGAAGTATTATAACAGATAACTTTGAATGGGCTCCTTTCTAGACTATAGTGCAAGAACGGCTTAAGCCCATTTTTTTTTTTTTTGAATAGATAGCATCATTATAACGATAAATGCAATATTCACCGTGCATGGTTTTAGAAATGCAGTTTTAGATTATAAAAGGAAGAACCATATGACGCAGGCAATTGATAATGAGATATATTGATTTTGAACTTTTTTATATATTTTTGTGCAAAAGTTGAAGTAATGTTCAGTTTTAAGATGAAAGATTACCTTCCTTCAATCAACCAATCAATATAAATAAACAAAATAAATTGAGTCTCAAATTCCCCTTTTTTTAAACTCTTGATGAAAATCATGTTCATTTTTGGACCTAGCGTAATATGTTACACTGCAAACACCTTAATCATCAAAAGACGACAAAACTGTCTGAAATTCTACTGCAGATAAAATCTAAATGAATCCAGGCTTATCTATAACATATGTGGGCTGCTCTGACAAAATGAGAGGAAAGTCGCAAATCTACTTTTTGAATAAACGGCATCTAAAAGCATTCATCTAAAATCAATAGGGTAAAAAGTCAAATTTAGTTTTTTGACTTAAACGCCTTCATGCATAAAGGTTAACCTATAACTAAAGTTTTGAAGGTTAACTTTGCTGGAAAGTGCAATTATTCACAGTTAATTGATTGCATGTGGCTATTAAACACTGTAGTAATCAGTGTCTTTGAAATCAATTTGCAGCTAACTTTTGTTGCAATATATTCAGTGGACTGCTTTGGATTCCGATCTCTAAATGAAGAATGGAGAAAGAGAGTGTGATATATTATATCAAAGAATACTTTGATTATATGTCATTCAAAAGCTGATACTATAGAGAATTGAAATATGTCATAAACTCAGTACCTAATTTGTGATGTTCCTCAAATTTGCCAGAGCACCCCTCATATAGCATCTCATTCCATCCTGCACAGGAGCTTGGCAGCTATCACACGCATACTCGTAGTTGTCATGTACTACTGTGTTGCACCGACATGAATAGTTCACATATTAGAACACGCACATCATATTAACCCTTTCGATCCTGAATTTCAATATAGATGTATACAGCCCATACTGAATTTAATTACACTCAATACGAATTGGAACGCCTGATCGTTCTCTCGTAAGCTCCCTTGGAAACGCTCAAGCGTTCTCTCTGATAGAAAGGGTTAATAGCACTTGGTGAGCTAACACCTCCACACCAAAAATTATATGAAAGGAGACAGAATAGACAATTAATGGATTTTTTTATTGAGTGACCTAGATTTTGGTGAAGTGGAAAGGTTTTCAGTTTTTGGCCGATCATCATTTACCTCCAAATTTGTTCTTGTTTTCTTGACATCCTTAATAAAATCATCTATCTTTCAATAAATTAATCAATATTAGTAAAATCCCATACGTATTGAAGAACTTGAATCAAGATTTGATACAAACAAGAAACTTTTAAAATGTGATACCTCACATTAACAGACTTTTCACGCCTCGATCCTCTTGATCTAATCACAAAGCAACCGTAAACAATCACGCAATCAATGGTTATCAGTCAATCAATCATCACCTCATAAAACTAGTCCTGAATTCATAATATGGTTAGAGCTTCCGTTATTTGATTTATTAGGCTAATATGGATGATAACAACACAACCGCTGGGTATTTGGGCACGTCGTGGAGGAAGACGACGGTTTCCATTCACAAATATCTTGCCACATCAACGGTAGCCGGGTCCCAGGTGGGATTAATTCACCATCTTGCCCTGTCTCTTAACTATCGGCTGATGAGACAGTAGCCTAGTTTTAGATGTTGTTTACTCAAAAGCTAGATTAAAATTTAACCCTATTAATTCGAAACATTTTATGGTAATAATGAAATCACCATGACAGGTTTACTATCAAAAACATACACACACAGTTTACAACTCAAATTTCAGGTGTTTCTCTCAAATTGTTTTGACTAAAAATGAAGTATCTTCCCCAAGTGAGGCTGTATCATATCGAGGGACGCTTCACATTGAAATTGTTCATTTGCTTGGTAATACTAAGAAATGCTGATGACACAAAATTAATGTGTTCAAAGGAGCTTGATCTGATTTCTCAAAATATAGTTTTCAATAACATACAAAAGATGGCCACTAAAGAGACCTGAGTAAGTTTCAAATTTCAGCTGAATTGGTCAAACTGTTTTGATTTTATGGTCGATTTAGTATTTTAGAGCCGCCTATACGTAACTGTGTAAAAATAAATTATGGTTACCATAATTAGACACATTTTCATATGGGCCTACATCTCCAAAATGGAAAAAAACTCACCCGTGACATGGGTTATGAGAAAAAAAATGAGCAATATTTTGGTACCAAAATAACAAAAAATTTGAAAAAATATTGAACCAATCGGATCATGCTCATTTAACCGCTAAGTTGTTAAGATCAAACTACTTCAACCAAGTGGAATACAGAGCAAATGCATTTTAGTATGATGAATATGAAATTAATAGCTTAGTTTGATATCATTTCTTTGTTTTTATCAGTACGGGTAAACATCACATAATTGCCTCTTTGATATCTACCTTGCTTATTTCACAGAAATTCCAGGTCAGATCTGCCAACTAAGCAACAGGCCTTGAGCAGCAGTCGGGGGATTACGTGAAAGTTAATTGCATCAAATCTCTCAGAAAATAAGACTTGGGATGGCAAACGATGCTTCTGGTATCATTGTGCCTCGTAACTGGCAAATGTCAGTTACATTTCAATCCACTTTTGTTATTACAAATATCAATTTCTTAACATACTTTTTGATATTTATTAATAATGTGTGACATATTTTACCCCTTACTTAACTAAATAATCCTCGATAAATGCCCATTGGTCTTCTGGTTGTTGAACCAATCACAGGCTTTGTAGCAAATAAAATACTTTCAAAGTTAGTATTTCTCAAATCTGACAAATTACCGCTGTATCTACAGGATCTGCTTAAATTATACAACTCAGGTCATTCAGGTCTTAGATCTTCTCAGGATTCTACTCGCCTCTCTGTTCCAAGAACAAAGAGATCTATTGGTGATAAAGCATTTGCTGTTTTAGGTCCTAGATTGTGGAACAACTTGCCCATTAATATCCGTGCAGCCCCAAATGTGCAATATTTTAAGAAATTTTTAAAAACCCACCTTTTCCCAAATGTGTAATTTTTCTCTATTCTGGTTTTTGTATATATTCCTACCAGACTTTTATTATTGAACGTCTCAGTCCCTTTTAAAGTTTAATTTTTATTCACCATGTTCATGTTATCATTGCTGTAAACTCGCGCGGTTTTCCACCTTGTGGGTAGGCCGTGGGTATCCACCTGCGGTCGCCTAAACAATTCCTGCAACAGTAGTAGTAGTGTGTATTGCAATTTTCATGGTTCTATTAGTGTTTTCCTCGATTTGTTACTTTTATTATGTGCATGTTTGTTTTGATATAACTTTTAATTTAATGTTGGTAATGATTGATGAATCTGTTTTGTCATGAATTGGTGCAGATTTTTATGCGTCCATTTAATGTATTTTTATATTATATATTAGGTGTATATTAATGTATTTTTAAAATGCGGTTATTTTAATTGTATTTAACATGTTCAATTTGCGAATTGTACAGTGCATTGGTCATGTTAACACAGGAAATGCGCTCAATAAATCACTGAATTATTATTATTACTTGATAAGATTTGGTATGCGAGTTATTTGAAAACGGTACTTTCGGGAAAAATTAACATCTATAGGCATCTATGGAAAATGCGATAAATTTCACATATTTAGTAAAACCATGAACTTTCCACTAAATTTTGTATCAATTTTTTTTCACAAAATATGTGCAAGACTATATATCCTTTCAATTGAAAAAAAAGTAGGGGTCACCATCCTATTTTTCCAGAAAAAATATCAAAACACTACTCAGCGGATATGCATGTGCGTATTGTGGCACTTACTCACTCAGAAACTAGCGCATAATTACAATACACACACAAGTAGTCAGTCATGTTTATTATATTTGGCATTGTGGGATGGTGTGGGCAAATTTACAAATTATAGCCCTGTGATTTTCCACAATGCATCTATAGATAAACAGCAATATCATATAAATTTCCTTTTTCAACATTATTGAGTGCAAATCGTAAAATTGTAATATCGACAATTTTCAATTTTGTTGCCACATTTCAGCAAGTATACATTCTCTTTGTCTTCATTCTGACAGTAAACAAATGATCATATTTCGGTATTGATTCTAGGTTGGTACTTGAGGGTTAACAACGACAAGAAAAATAAAGGAAGTGATCTCATTAGAATCTTATAATTTGGTCAGAAAGGTTATTTAAGGTTTATCATTTTTCACAAAAATTACAGTTCATTTCTGTTTTCAATTAACATTCACAATGCTTTGTGGACACATCCCCAAAATGGGGTGCATTTCTAGTTTCTTGTCGCTCTACTTCCAGCTTTAAGAAAGAAAGTGAAATGTTTTTATAAGTGGCAATCCCTTGCTAAATGGTATTTTTTCATCTCAACAGTTCTAGAAACAAAGTTAAGAAAAATAAATTGTAAGGACAGGATGAGAAATAGTCTTTTTCTTTCTATTTCACCTAGTAGGGAGAGGCTGTTTGCCTAGTATGATGGATATATAAGTGTTCAGCGTTTTCTTGAGCCTGTATATACTGACAAACAGCAAATGATGTCACATCAAATGAGTTACAAAGAGATGGCAAGAAATGACTAAGCTTGTCATTCTCATCTAATGTTACTGCCATGTCTCCTTGCATCAGTTATTGCACTAGGTTTTTTATGACTTACAGTGCACTTTCAAAACAGAAATATTTGTTCGAATTTTATTTATGCTAAGATTCAGATTTGGCAAGCATAAAATGTACCCAATAGAAAAGATACATATCACTTCATCATAAACAAGTTAAAAAGTGCATTAGTGAAATCAGCAGCAAAAAAGCTCAATCTTGAGACTTTTTGACATTTTAGGCCTGCAATATTTTTGTGACGACGCTGACCCCTCCTCCAATCCTGCACTTCCCTCCACCCCATCCCCTCACTTTGCCTTCATGCAGTTAGGGGAAATAACACTTTTTTGCTTATATTACTTTATCAGTCTATAAATTTAAATATTGTTATTGGAATAGCACATTTAGGACAAACTGATTTCAGAATACAACAATTAGACAGAGTAGGTTCTTGAAATGAATGAAGAAATTTCAGTCAAAATTGGCTATCTTCGGTAGATAGCAAAAAATTAGAACATTGCTTACACAACCTTAATCTAGAGTGGTATGAAAGACCCAGCTTTAAAAAGATTGAAGATTTAACTCTTTTGAGAGTGAAGCATAGAGTGAAAATGTACATGGTTTCACTAAAAAAAAGGTTGGATTTTACTCTTTTTAAGTGAAACGAAATTCACTCTTTCATTTTTAGAGTAAGCTGTGAAGCCTCGAAAATTTTCTAGCACATAAATTAGTATTTAACATGCTCTTCAAATTAATTTAAATATAGCTTGAGTACTAAGATGATCTACTCGGGTTATATTCAGTAAATGTTCATACTTTTTCACTTTTAGGACAGTACCCTATATCACACTGATTTGACTGCATGATCTAAGCACAAACAATTACTATGAATTATAAGCTTGAATTTGGCTTGGTCACAAAACCATTAAAGCAATGATCTTTCACAATGACCTTTCAAGAATATTCAATTTTCAAACAGATTGCATTTCAATCAAGTTGCCAGATAAAATTACAGTGTGCCTCAACTTCTGTCAGAACATGAAATAACATTTAAATGACTTGCCAATATAAATCTTTTATCATCATGTGGCAGCAGCATGTTTGTCACTGAAAGCGACAATAAAATTACGGATCACATTTCATCCAAAGGAATGATGGAATAAATAGGAAAACAAATTCTGGATATTTGTCATTCAAAAGATGCATGCAACATTTATAGGTGATGGTAGATGATGAGTACCTTTACCAAAATGCTCTACTAAATTTAAGCCCACAAATATTTCTTTCAGAATGTGACACACTTAAGAAAAGCATGGAGAAATAGAGGCCTCAATTGATTGAATGCATGTCAAAACTACAATCCTCTTTTGTACTAACAATTTCAACACAAAACACTATTTTTCCCAAAAAATTGACCAGAATTGTTTATTTATAAATAATCAGTTTCAAATTTTGTTCAGGAATGCAACATAATATTAACTTAAGGTGTCTGGAAAAGAAAATATAAACTAACTAGAAATCAGTTAACAAGCTATTAATTTTACCATCAAGTTCAGAGGATACCTGTTGTAGTCATTGCACTGGGGCTGCTTGACACTCTCGTTGGTTTGAACAAATCAAGCGCTTTTTGTTTCAAATACAAGCGCGTGTTCTTTCAAATACCAGCACGTATTATTTCAAATACGAGCACGTTTTGTTTCAAATACGAGCGTGTATTATTTCAAATACGAGCACGTTTTGTTTCAAATACCATTCGTAACAAGCTTGCTGACGTGCTAGTAACACGCTCATAATAATGAGCTCGTTACAACCTTGATTTTTTTCATAAGGGGCTTTATATTTTAATGTTTTGTATTTTCACCTCTGTAAACACATGCAATTTGGTCCTAGGGCCACAATTTTGTGTATTGTCAATAAACCAACAAAAATAACCAACAAATTATTTAATGTTGATTCAAAAACTTCCCACTGAAATTTCGTGTCAATTTTTTCAAAAAATTTACGCACAAGTATGTTCTTTCAATTAAAAAATAAATTTTAAATGAGTAAATGTGGCATTTTTGGGCTTCAAAACACTATACTTAAATGTATATAACAGAAATGTTAAAGATCCTGATATAGAAATCAGAGACACAAGCAAACAAAATATTGACTTACTTAAATACAAACTGAGTTTGGTTGATTGGGATGCACTATGTGGAAATCATGATGCTACTGTCTCATATAATATTTTCATTGAAAAATTCAATGAGTTAAGTGATGAATGTATTCCAAAAAAAGTTTTTAAGAAATGTCATAGCAAAAAAAGGACGCCAAAGGCACCTTGGATTACCTATGCATTGTTGAATTGTATCCGTAGAAAGAACAGGTTGTACAAAATATCCATGAAAAAACCAACTG